>JAKWJD010001756.1:41522657-41622476 GCA_027705065.1 Solanum peruvianum | reverse complement strand
ATTTAATTAGTGAAAACATATACATGAGGTACCCTAATATTTACATAGAATTCCAACAGTCTAGCTTCAACTAAAATTAAAATACACATTCCTTCGTTTCAATTTATATGACATAATTTGATTTGACACAAAGTTTTTTAAAAAAACTTATATTTATAAAATTCCTAATTTAAAAAAAATTATAAATATTATGTGGCTGTAAATTATTTCATTAAGAATAAGTCAATATTAAATAATAAGTGTGAAAGTAAGTCATATAATATTAAGTAATAAGTGGATATCAAACTAAAACACACAATTACTCTTTTTTCTTCGTGATATGATAATAATCAATACACTTTTTAACAACTTCATAAAGTTCCATTTAATACAAAGATACATACTTCATGCAAAAAGCTTTTGCATGTACACAATCAATATTTTTTTTTCTCAATTCTTAATAATACAACAACATATAAGAAATGCTTGCTATGCTATATTTGGATAAGAAGACATCTTTGCGATATCACAAAGACCTGAAGGATCCCCAGAATCTCTTATAATTTTCATAAACCCATTCTCACCCCAACTTGTTCCCCATGAATTCTTCAACAACCAATATTTCTGACCTTTCTCATCAGTTCCATATCCTATCGCTGTTACAGCATGGTTAATTCGATTGGCACAGCTTCCGTCATAAGTTCCTCCCGCGTAAAACTGTAAATCTTGGCTAGCAGCTATTCCAATGGACACTGGCTGTTTAGTTACGGCTTGTAATAGTGATGTTTCACCTTCAGGCACGACTTGATAACCACTTATTTGCACTGCTGCTGTTTTCTCTTGGCTTCTGCATGTGTACTGTTCACCTTGGTATTCATAATCTGATTCCCTTGAAATTCCACCATTTTCTATGATAAAATCGAATGCATTAATTATATTATATATACAAGATCATTGAGAAGAGGCTATTATATTTGTTCTACTCCTATCCAAAAAGGCCAATCTTACGAAATGATCAAATCCTAACTCCCATAATAAACCATCAAAATCGCTTATTCGGCACAAATCATTAAAATTACTTGAAATTAAATCTAAAATCAATGTCAAATTTCTTATGCTTTGTAATCCATTACTACTAATTAATTACACTAGCAATAATCAACACAGAGATTTATGAAAGCAAAAGCAAATTTTAGCTTGTAAGCAAACAAAAACATTCAATATTTTATTACACATGCATATAAATTACATAGGAAAGCCATGCCCAATCAACTAGAGATACATCAGTCATACATAAAACAATAATAATAATAAAAAGAACCTTTTATTCAAACATTTGATGAAAGGAAATAAAGTGATAGTTTTTTTAAAAGTGTAGGTAGCTCCATCAGAAGTCATAATCATCGCGATCCAAGAGAAGCCAAGATCCATCTTCTTGTTGAACCATTCCTTTGTTTTTCTCAACCCACCAATTCACAGGAATGCAATATTCATCTTTCAATCCGTCCATATGCTTGTTGACAAGTGAGATATCACGATTCACCTCTAAATTAAAACCTGCTAAAAGTCCCATACCTTGAGTGCCAGCGATTCCATGCAAGTATGGCTCCAGCGAATGCCAGCTCACAGGTTCTCCTGGAGGTTTCACATAGGGAGATTTTGTGGTGTCAATCATTAGCTCCTGCCCAACGTCAAAATATCCAATAGGTGGGTATTTCGGAACAATATCCAATAAGTTATGAATTCTCAAAATACGAAGCCCTATTATTTTGTCAAATGCTGCCTTAAATTGGAGATCCCCAACTTTAGGACTTGCGAATGGAAAGGCAGTCACTGGAAACTCCTTGCCTTCACTTGTTTTATTGATTCCATTGAAAGCTATGTCAACTGCATTTAGAGTTGCAAGTGATGCACCCAGGCTGTGTCCAGTCACAGTTATGCTCACCTCTTCATTCTTATATTCCTCAACCAATCTTTTCACTTCTTCCATTACCTAAAAATATATATGATGAATTATAAATATATTTTTAGCCTTTTTTCCGACAAATAAATAGAAGTACATGTAGTACCTGATCTCTGGCACTAGTCAGATTAAACTGTGATCTTGAACTGGATGCTGTATAGACATTATAGAAGCCCTGATGCACCAAAGGTTGAAACAAACCTCCATCACCAAATATTTCTGGTGCTGGAACAGGTACAAATTGAAGGTCATTAATAGCCTCCAGTGTCTGACTTGTTCCTCTCCAATTAATCACAATATCCCTTCTTCCTAGTGAAACTTTACCCTCATCAGTAGCCACAGCAATATATCCCATAAAATTTGATTCCTTGCTCCATGCTTCTCTTGACAATGATTTCACGAAGAAAACACCATCAGGAAGTGGAATGGATGCAGTAGCATAGAAATATTTGGTTACGCGATACTTGGTTGGGTCAAGTCCAACCTTAGTAAAAAGGTTTTCCATAGAGTATCTGCTAGCTCCTGCATATTTAGACGCTTTTTCTGTAATGAAAGTGTCATAGGTTGCTTGAGCCAATTCTCCGTATTGAATGATATATTTACGAAGATCAAGATCCAAGGGGTTTAATAATCCTTCCCAATTGTTTTTCCCACTAAGTTCCTCCCATTTATCAGCCATGCTACCCATATCACTCCTCTCTCTCTCTTTTTTTTTTTTTTTTATGTATCTAATTGTTTTTTTCTTTCTTATTTTGCTATGTTTTCATATTGCCCATCTCAAATGCTAATTTATAGTGAAGCGATTTCATTTATTATTACTTATCATGAAATACACTTCTAATATTTAATTGGATTTTAGACAACTCAATAAACAAGCAAACATTAGAATCGGTCCCGTATATTTAAAGGATTTGATACATCTTATTTAATTTGTACTCAATCTTAGTAAAAATGATTGTGTATATTACTAAAATTTAAAAGACAAAATTGTATATAATAGCAAACTAGCTATTAATTCAAATCAAATGTTATAACCACAATATGATTTAATTATAACCTATAGCCTTTCTCTCTCAAATTCTCGCTCGCCACTCTCCTTCTCTAGCTCGTCAGTCTCTCCCTCGTCTCTCTCACTTTATGCAAACATAAATGTATAAAATGTGTTTGTTTTTGTATAAAGAGAGAGAATAGTGTATAAACAAAGACAAATAATATATTTTCATCATATATACTTATAATGATACAAATACAGATCTTCCCCTGCCTAGTACTCGTTTGTCTTTATTTTTGTCTCGCCTTATACAAACATATATTATACAAATTACAACGTATAATTTTTGTTGTATAAAAGCGAAAGATCGAGATTTGATATACAAACGTTTTAGTTCGATTTAATTGTCTATAAATTCAAACTTTATGCATATATACAAATACAACCATTCATACATGTACATAGTATACAATTATATAACTTATATACATGCACAATTGCTGCGCTTTTATACAAATGAGAGGTCAGCCAACGAAATTATATAAACTGATGCTCCTGCAGGCGAGTTATACAGTCTGATGCTTGTTTGCTATGGAGCGCAATTATGTAAACTATAACTATAAAAATCCTGTAGCTAGGATATTGTATACATAGCTTTCAAATCATAAAAAATGTTTGAACTGTTATGTTAAGTAGCCAAATAATGTTAGGTAAATATTAATAATACAAGTATTAATTATGTAGATATTAGTTATGTCACTTTACTGTACAGACTTGGCACATCATTTCTAACCATTTAATTACTCATCTAATCTAACATTTTCAACTAACTACCAGTAACTAACTAAGGCACATTTATACAGAGTTAATAACTCAACTATTAATTGTTCCACATAAAATCACTTAACTTTTGTTTTCAACTCAAAAGTCATTCAACTGTAATTTTTTTGTACAGAAAGTCACTTAACTACATTGTCAACTCAAAATCACTCAACTATGACTTCTTTGCACATAAAATCACTCAACGTATTTAATTGTTTTTTCATTAAAATTTAGTGACATGAAATTTTAATTATTAATCAAAATTTTAAGAATCAAATATATGTCTATTTAAACCATTTAATGATCCGCCCATTTAATTCAACCCGCTAAAAATATAATATTTAACATTTTATTTTATTATTAATTCCCTATATCATTCCCATTGAATAAGTTTTATTCTATTTGAACACCAAACACATGATATATATAAAATTAATATATGAATAATCAAATTATCTTTGGCCTTATCCAGCTAAGAGACAACTCTAATGTATTAATTTTAACCAAATTTTAATAGCCAACTTGACTTGCAAAAAAAATGTAGAGAGATTGTTAATTTATTATGCCAACTTTGATTTGTACCGGTTTAAGTAAGTAGGTTTATTGGAACGCACTACAAATAGAATTAATAGCAACATGTACATCACGGTGTATATCTTATATATTTCATTACTAGAGTTTTATTATTATTGATAGTTGTTATGATTTGACATTATATTTATGTAAATTGTTGGGCTTATTAAATAAATTGATACTTATTTTTTTTGTTTGATTAGTTTTCTTGCTCCCATTATTTTCTCTATTTCAATTTTGAAGTCGCATTTGGTTTTAATATGTGACGTAATCTTGTCATTTTGGCCACATGCCCAGACAGTTTTTTTCCATACAATATTACTTGATTTTGGTTCATTTTTTTTTTTTTAAATTGAAGAACCCCGTGCTTTTTCTTCAAATTAGAGAAAAGAAGTATCCCTTTGTCAATATTAAAATTTTCAAAGTCAACTTATCTTTTCTTTGATCAATTCTTTTTAGGAGAAGCATCTCTATCCTCTATTTTAATCTTCAAATATTGAGTTTTCTATTTTTTTCGGACAACTAAATACTCTATTAATGCATACAAACTTCAAAATGAGCATTATCGTCCTTATTTTTTTTATGTATTGCTAAAAATTGTTCAAAACGGAGATTTTTGTAGAAACAGTTTGAACAAGATGAAGAAGAAGAAGAAGTAATTGGAAGAAAATATCTTCACTTCTATTTCATTAGAGAAGAATTCTAAAACTATTAATCAAAACAACTAAACACCACTTTATATAGAATTTAAAATGTTAACTAACTAATCTAATCATATTAACTAACTAATCTAACTGATCCTAACAATAATTTGTTATAACTAATTTTAGTTAGCTAAGTAATAACACCTTTCTCATTACTCCCCCTCAAGCTGGTAGGTGTGAATACATTCAAAACTCCCAGCTTGGAAACCAAATGCTCATGTTGTGCTCTTGCCAGCCCCTTTGTCATAATGTCTGCTTGCTGTTCTTGTGTCCTTAGATATAGTGTTTGAATCAACCCCATTTGTATCTTTTCTCTGATGAAATGGCAGTCGACTTCAATGTGCTTTGTTCTTTCGTGGTAGACTGGATTAGCTGCTATCTGTAAGGCTGCTTTACTATCACAGAAAAGCTTTACAGGTAGATGTATTTCTTCTCCTAATTCTTTGTATAATGCAATGATCCACACTAATTCTGATACAGTAGAAGCCACGCTTCTATACTCTGATTCAGCTGAACTTCTTGATACTGTTGTTTGTTTCTTTGACTTCCAAGAAATCAAAGACTCTCCATGTTTGATTAAGAACCCTGTCACTGATCTTCTTGTATTTGGACATGCTGCCCAATCTGCATCACAGAAGGCTATTAATTCTCTGTCTTTCTTGCTGCTCATTAACACTCCCATTGCAGGTTCTCTTTTTATGTATTTAACTACTTTAAGAGCTGCTTCCATGTGTGATTTCTTTGGACATTGCAGAAACTGACTTAAGGTTTGTACTGCAAATCCAATGTCAGGCCTAGTTAGTGTCAAATATAACAATCTTCCAATTAATCTTTGGTATGGACCCTTGTCTGCCAATACTTGATCATCTGTAACATTCATGGCTTCATCTAACAATGTATTTGTCAACTTTAAATTGATGTCCAGTGGTGTCCAAGATGGTTTAGCTGCAGTCAATCCCATCGCCTCTATCAATTCTAAAGCATATTTTCTTTGGTTCATCAGTATGCCCTTTTCTGATCTGCTGAATTCTATGCCAAGGAAATATCTCAAAATTCCAAGATCCTTAATCTTGAATCTAGCATGTAACTCTTGTTTGGTGTGCTCTATTAACACCAAATCATTTCCAGCTATCAACATATCATCTACATACACCAAGATCACTATTATTTGTGTATGATGCTTCTTTATGAACAATGAATGGTCTAGACTGCTCTGATTAAAACCAAGATCAACTAATGCATCAGTCAATTTTACATTTCATTGTCTACTTGCCTGTTTCAATCCATACAATGATTTTACTAGCCTACACACCATTCCTGAAGTCTCCCCCTGGCTAGAAAAACCTTCAGGCAAGGACATGTATACTTCTTCATGTAAGTCACCTTGTAAAAAAGCATTATACACATCCATCTGATGTATATGCCAATGAGATCCTGCTGTAATTGATAAAACACTTCTCACTGTTACCATCTTCACAACAGGTGAGAATGTATCTTGATAATCAAGACCCTCCCTCTGATTGTACCCTTTGGCAACTAATCTGGCCTTATACCTCTCCACTGCACCATCAGCCTTAAACTTGATCTTATAAATCCATTTACAACCAATAGGTTTCTTGTGAGAGGGTAAAGGTACTATGAGCCATGTCTTATTTGCCTCAAGTGCTTGAATCTCTTCTTGCATAGCTGAAATCCATCTAGGATCTGAACATGCCTCCTTGTAAGATTTAGGCTCAGTGATACTAGAAAAGGCACACAAATAGGACTGATATTGTGAGGATAAGTTGGCATAATGCAAACAATGTGATAAGGGATGATGTAATGAAGTAGAGGCAGCATATGTGACAAAATCAGTCATCCATGTAGGTTGTTTCCTAACTCTTTGTGACTGTCTCAAAGGCATAGAGTTAACACCAGCAGGTATAGTAGAAATATCAACATCATCAACCTCAATATTAGGAACAATGTCAGGCCTATCAAGTACAACATGTGGAGGAGATAAGGGTGAGTCATTAATAGGAGAATCTGCAACAGGAGATATGTCCAAGAACACAGTAGGAGATGGAGATGTATTCTTGAAAGGAAATGAATCCTCCCTAAAACTAACATCTCTAGATATGAAAAAATTATGAGTGGCTAGGTTATATAACACATAGCCTTTTGTAACTTCAGAGTAACCCATATGCACTGCAGGAACAGCTTTGGCTTCAAACTTATCTCCAGGTGGTAAACACTTAGCATAACACAAACAACCTATTGTTCTGAGGTGTGTTAAGGACCCTTTAACACCATGAAATACTTCAAAAGGAGACTTGTTGTTGAGAACTATAGATGGCAATCTATTCATCATATACACAGCCCCAAGCACACAATGACCCCAGTATATAATAGGTATAGAACCCTGAAATCTGATAGCCCTGGCTAATTCTAGAATATATCTGTGTTTCCTCTCCACCACCCCATTTTGTTGTGGTGTGTAAACACATGTTTTCTGATGCACAATACCAAGAGATGTAAATAAAGCATGACAATTAGAATTGACAAATTCAGTGCCATTATCTGATCTCAAAACTTTGACCGTTTTTCCAAATTGTGTACTAACTAGCTGAAAGAAATTTCTTAATACTACCACCACATCACTCTTTAATTTCAGCAAAAATATCCAAGTCATACGAGAATGGTCATCCACAATAGTCAGAAACATTCTATAACCATCAGAAGTAGGAACATGAAATGGTCCCCATACATCCAAGTGCAACAAATCAAAAATACAAGAAGATCTATTCTCACTATTAGGAAAGGGTAATCTGGTTTGTCGAGCTAATGGACACACATCACATTTGTCTAAAATCCTTTTGCATTCATTAGGATCAATGTTAAAAAAATGACTCATAGTTCCTACAGATGCATGACCCATCCTTCTATGCCAAAGAAGGATGTCCAGCTTATTCTTGGAAGCAACCATTCATTTTGGTGAGCAATCAACACCTCTCCCTCTGTGACTCATCATATAGAGGCCATTCTTTTCTTCACCAATCTCCAGTACCTTCCCACTTGAGAGGTCCTGGAACACACAATGATCAGGAAAAAAATGAACTGAGCATTGTAGTTCTTTAGTGATCTGAGATACTGAAAGTAGATTATATCTAAAATCTGGAATGTATAAAACATTTTTCACAGATCTTCCATCCATCAATTCACAACTACCAATATGTGATACCTCTACGATTCCTCCATTTGGCAAATGTACTTGTTTGTTATAGTCAGTAACAGGTTTCCTAAAATTCAACATCTCTTTATGAGATATCATATGGTTGGATGCACCTGTGTCTATTATCCATTCCTTATCATCATTACATACATAGGAAGCAAATGCTTTAGAAAAATTACCTCTCATATTCGAATCAGATAATCTGCACATATTTGAGGAGGAAGGTTCTGGTACATCATCAGCCTTGTGCTGTCCCAGATTAGACTGATTGAGATGTGATGATTTATCATATTGCTGCATCATCTGTAAGTGTTGTTGTGAAGGAATGTGTGATCTATTCCAATCAGTATGAAGATTATCAGTTCTAGGATAGTTATTGTAACCTTGATCATTACGAAAATTCACATAAGCTGCTCGAGCTTGTGATCCATCATTGTGTGATCTACTTTCCTCATCCCTTACATTGTGAGCATGACTTCTATTTTCTCCTTCCTTCTCATAAGAATCATTTTGCTGTCCAACTTTCTTCTTGAATCTGAAGTTGGAAGGATATCCAATTAACTTATAGCAATTGGCTTTAGTATGTCCCATCATCTTGCAATGATCACACTGAGCATTCCAGTCCCTTTTAAACTTGTTAGTAACTTGACGAGCAGTCATAAGAGCTGCTATCTCCAGATTGTTAACATTCCTAGCTGAATTTGCTATGACTCGTTGGCTTTCTCTTTCAATCATCATTGAATAGGCTTGATTAACAGAAGGAAGAGGAACTAACATCAAGATCTGACTTCGAGCCTGTTCATAAGTCTCATTAAGACCCAGTAAAAATTGTAACAACTTCTGCTGCTTCATAAATTCTACAAAACCTCTCGATTCTGTGCAATTACAACCAGGAAAAGGCGCAATGCAATCAAACTCTGCCCAACACAACCTCAATTTTGTGAAATACTCTGCAATAGTACTCGTACCCTGTACCAATGTGACAATTTCTCTATGTAGTTGAAAGATCCTTGATCCATCCGTCTTATCAAATCTCTCCTTATGATCTCGCCAAACAGAACATGCATCTGTGGAGTAAACAATTCCACCTAATAATTCCTTTGAAACGCAATTCATGATCCATGAAAGAACAATTGCATTACATCTCTCCCACAAATCAGTCAAATTAGGACCAAATCCATCCTTCCTGCACTTTCCATCGATTAGCCCCAACTTGTTTCTTCCAAGTATGGCTATTCTCATCGATCTGCTCCATACAGAATAATTCTCAGCACCTGTAAGTTGAATGGAAATCAAAACAACTCCAGAAGTATCTGCAGTACTCAAAAAAAGAGGATGATTGTGACTAAGTTTTTCCGGTAACTCATTGTCGACAGTAACAGCCATTATTGAACTTTATCAACGGCTTCAATTCTTCCTTGCTAAACTTCAATTCAGACCATATCAATGGCTGATGGCTCTGATACCATGTAGAAACAGTTTGAACAAGATGAAGAAGAAGAAGAAGTAATTGGAAAGAAAATATCTTCACTTCTATTTCATTAGAGAAGAATTCTAAAACTATTAATCAAAACAACTAAACACCACTTTATAGAATTTAAAATGTTAACTAACTAATCTAATCATATTAACTAACTAATCTAACTGATCCTAACAATAATTTGTTATAACTAATTTTAGTTAGCTAAGTAATAACACCTTTCTCATTAATTTTCATTTATCACCATTTTCAACATTGGAGTTGCCTGAATTGTTGCATTAAGAACATGTTTATCCTCAATTATCATGTTGTGCAACATAATACATGTAGTTATTATTCATGTAGCACTTTATTTTCTCAAAAATGTGATGGTCCTATAATAATTGCAAAACGTGATTGTTAAACTGCGAATTCACGTTCAATATCTTTTCGGCCGCATGATTGTTGTTTTATTCTGAATTAATTATTATGTTATGCATTGTATTTTATGTTATATTCAAATTATAATATTATGTTGCATTTAAATTATCATATTATGTATTTTATTTTTCAATTAAACTTTTCATCTGATCATTTTAATTGTGTTTATTCTTATAGAGAAAATCAATAATAAAATCAAATTATATCATTAATGAAAATTAGAAAAAATTAAAATACTATTAATTCGGGATGAAAGTACTATATATTAAATAATAAATTTTTTAAATATTATATTACATTTAAAAAGAAGTATGAATATTAGATATTTAGTTAACATTATTTGTAAAATAATATGTTAATTAGAAAGTATTAAAAATAATAATAAAATTATCAAAAAGTAATTTGGAGAACTACTATTCACTTCTCTATATTTGAAGAATGAAGAGTGTTATAGAGATGAGTTCGAGTGTCTATTCTCTATTTTACTCTCTAGTTAGTAAAATAGAGGTGGGTTAGAGATGGTCTTAGCCATTAATGTTAAAATTTTGGAAGTCTAACTATTCTTTTCTTTGATAAATTCTTTTTTGTAAATATTTAAGTTGGTAGTTATAGTTATTAATAGTGAGTTTATTTAGTCTTAAATTTTAAATTTAATTTTAAAAAAAATTCAATTCATACTCAAAATTAAGAAACTTAAATATAGCACATAAATTTAATGATGAAAAAAATAAGATAATTAACTTTCGTTTAGCGGTTAAAGAAGTTCCAAATCTATCCATGTCCACGGAGTCATTGTTTAGTTGATTAAAGTGAAACCCACTCAGGGTTTTTGTAGGCAAAAGCGAAATATATATGATATTAAGTTTAATCACAAATAAAATATATACTATTATAAGTTTAACAACCTCAAAAAGAATTTAATACACAAAAATACAAAGTACTTTATTATTGTGATATTAATAATAGATATATTTATAGCGGTTAAAATGGGTTGGTCCAATCCAATTCAATCCAAATTTAAAGAGCTAGAGAGTTGAACGAGTTAGCATAGAAGTCCTATCCAGTCCGAAGCGGGCTGCATATTGGGATCTACGAGGCTAACGAGCCAAATGAGGTTGGGCTAAAAAGTCTCATTTCTAAATGAGCTGAAAAAAATTAAATTCAACTCTATTTAGTTCAAGGGTTATGTTGAATCGGCCTTGTAGGTCAATCCCATATTGACAGTTCTAAATATAGTGAAATGAGTGATTTTGATTCATATTTAACAAAATATTGATTTGAATTTTAAGAATAACTAAGTTTGAAGTAGAACACTTTATTGTTAAACGAACCTTATAGAGTATAGAGTTAAAATTAATCGAATTAATGAGTTCCAAATGTTAGTTAAGAAAAATGAAAGACATAGTAAGAGGAACGTGTTAATTCGTAAAGAAACTTACTTGTTGATCCCAACACTTTGATTTAGCCACCTTTTGAGGGCGATAGATGAAAACGTTCTAAGAATTTTATTTGATATGCGATATAGCTTCGAAGAGAATTTATTTTGAACTTGTAAAATTTGATTCACATCACATTTTGACATTTTGGGTGGAGATTCCTTTTATGGGCTTTTTGTGGCAATTAGGTAGGCATTTGTTCACCAAGTTAAAGCTACGGGATGAAAAATTTCATATATGGCAAACTTATTAGATTAAATAACATTATATGGGTATAGTTTATCTAATTACTTTATATGGGTATAGTTTAGTTATTTTAGGTATCTTTAATTTTATATATAATATTTTTTTTATTTATACAATTATATTTTAAAAAGTGGTTTGTAACTGAAGCGTTAAATATGCTAACAATAAATTTAGATAATGCCACAATTTTAGGGAAACGTCCCTTTTTTTAAGCTAAACATTCAAATTCAAAAAAAAAATCTGTATATATATATGAACTTACCTTTTTTGTATATTTATATGTGTACATGAATATATTAGTTAAACGTGACATTATATACAAGTTTCTAAATGACTTTTTATATACTCCAATAATATATAAAGTTAATATATACTAACTTCAATAATTTGTATATAACTACTACAATATACAAATTATAATCGCATATGATATTTTCCCATCTATATAACTAAATCCAATTACTTTGTGTACATATGTATATAAAAAAAATAATGAGCCTTTAATATACAATCCCCTACTACCAGCTATTAAAACAGGCATGTACATATCAATTTTTGTATATGTATATAAACTTAATATATACTAACTTCAATAATTTGTATATAACTAATAGAATATACAAATTCTATCATATATATAAAAATTTTCCATCTGTATAACTAAGTCCAATTATTTTTTGTATATATATACAAAAAACAAAAATAACATAAATATGCAATATAGTATATACAATTACTAAACATGCAATTATACTATATACAATACTTAATTAATATTTTTTGTAGATTGGACATCTAATTAACCAAAAAATTTATCTAACTTTGTGTTTTAATACAGTATCTCATGAATATTATGTTCTTCAGATCCGACAACTTCAGAAGCATTTTCCTCTGATTCAATGTTTACAGTTTCCTCTTTCTTCTTCCTTGTACTATTTTAATGCCTCTAGCTTTGGCATTGTTAATAAATTGTTGAACTGTCATAGGGTCATTTTTTTTCTTTGATCTAAGCTCTTCCATTGTTTGTTCTTGTATAACTTGATTTGATTTTACTTACGAAATTGACTTCAACTTCGGGAGGGAACTTCAACTTTGGGAGGAAATAATCTAATTTTGGACAACAATTTGAATTTTCAAACCGGATAGCTGGAGTATTAAATGTAGGAGAAAAATTTGGAATGTGAAAAGAAGAGAGAAAATTGTGTTGTGTATAATTATATACAAAATTAGAAAATAATGTTTTTATACCATTGGTTATACAATAGGTTGTGGACCCCATTAAATATAGCAACAAAAAATAAACTATAATTATATAAGGTAAATAAATTAAATTATACCCCTATAATATAATTAGCTATGAATGTTTGTCATCCCATGTAATTTTCCCATATTTAATTAGTGAAAAACATATAGATGAGGTACTCCTAATATTTACATAAAATTCCAACACTCTAGCTTCAACTAAAATTAAAATATATATT
This sequence comes from Solanum peruvianum, assembly GCA_027705065.1. Classification (NCBI taxonomy): domain Eukaryota; kingdom Viridiplantae; phylum Streptophyta; class Magnoliopsida; order Solanales; family Solanaceae; genus Solanum; species Solanum peruvianum. The sequence goes on along the minus strand of JAKWJD010001756.1, from coordinate 41,609,170 downwards.
TCTCCTATTTCAATTTATATGACTTAATTTGACTTGACACAAAGTTTTTTTTAAAAAAAATATTTATGAAATTCTAGTTTAAAAAAATTATAAATATTATGTGGCCGGGGTAAATTATTTCACTAAGAATAAGTCAATATTAAATAATAAGTGTGTGAAAGTAAGTCATATAATATTAAGTAACAAGTGGATATCAAACTAAAAACAAAATTACTCTTTTTTCTTATGCTATTATAATAATCAATACCACTTTTTAACAACTTCATAAATATCCAACTTTTATGAAGATTGATTTCTAATTTTGTTATCTCTTCCAATGAGATCAATTGTTCTATGTTCTAATCCAACTTTAGAGAATTGACTCAAACAAGATGTTCCAAAGTTCTCAAGTTATATTTGCAATTTTATTGGCTTGTGGTATGAATATTTGTTGTTCTTTTATATTTTTGCCCACCTATGGTGTTGCTGAATGCAGTCTCTGTTTTTTCCAAAACTGGTTTTTATTTTTGGTCTGTCTATATTGTTGGAAGTCGAATAATGATAGTAGCATGGATAGATTTTTCTTTAGTTGTATCCCTTTAAAAATCTTGGCTGATGGACAAATATTAATTTATATGGCTTGAAGTTAATCTATGTTGTTAATCTCTTATAATTGAAGTTGTGTAGCGATTAATGGAAACATTTATGTGGACAAGTGATCTCTTTCTTGTTTGATCTCTATTGATGAGGTCAAATATGTAATTAAGACTTGTTGTTCATACATGCTCTTTAAATTTATTTATTACTAATCCTTTCTCTCTTCTTTGAATTTTACATGAACTATCTTATTTGAGTCCACTTGGACTCCACACCTCTTGCATCTTCCTCATCTCGGGTCCTCCTCCGAGTTGTGAAAGGGAAACTAGTATCATGAAGTTAAATTTCAGATCACTGACAGCGACTCAATAGAGAGTTACAACACTTCCAAAGAGCAAAAAAGGAGAGCAAAATTGGGTCCATTTTTGCAGCAGTTTCAGCAATCCTCTAAGGGCTGGAAATTGCACTTTTTTGGACTTAAAGGTTCGGAAATTGCACCAGCAGCAGCAATTTGCAGCAGCCAAATAAAGGCTGAAAGTTTGGGCGAAAATCCTAGTTTTCCCTCATCTTGTTTATTATCGTGTTGTTTAGTTTAGTTTCTCTTTATCTCTTATTATTGTGTGTTGTGTTCGTTAATTTTTTTTTACTTATTATTATTAACTTAGATGAATCCTTTGGAGGTTTTCAAGGCTATTCTATTTCGTTAATTGTCTACTTTAAGTTTTCAAAACTTTTTTTAAGTTAAATAGCTTAAGCTTATTAGAATAACTTGAGAACTTTTTATGTTCTTTCATTGTTATTAAAAAGCTTTGAATCCATGTTTACGAGTTTGAACTAACTATTTAGTTCTAATTTTTTAATAGGATAAAATTGTTAAGTTTCTTAAACTAAATTAGTATTTAATTTAACTTATAACTTTGTATGAATGACTTGAGGATCTTTAATATCCTTTCATAGTTGTCGAACAAAGTCTTGTAATCCATGTTTATGTGTTGAATTATTTGTGTGGTTCAAAATATGACTATGGATAAAGTTTTAAGTCTTAGGATTATTCTTGAGATCTTGCAATATATCAAGAGATTTTTATCTAAGTTTTCAACAAGATTTTTGAATAGTTTGAAATAAATAAATGAATAAATAGGATTTTTTTAAAAGTATCCGTAAGTTTTTTTTTCTTAAAATTAGCCAATTTTATAATCAATCGGTCAACCGCATTAGCAGATTTTTTAAGATGCCTAAACCCTTCCTTAAAAAATTAGTTGAACCCATACACGACTCTGGTTTATTTAAGTGTCTTTTTTCAAAAGTTTCATTTTTTTATTTGGTTTTCTTAATTTCTCCAAAAAGATTAAGTGGCGACTTTCTAAAATTAAACATTTCCAAAAACTCTTCCAAAAATTGCCAAAGTTGCGAAATCGGCTTTGAAACCCTTTCAATATTCGAAATCGGATCGTAAAATATTATGTGACTTTAAATTATTTCACTAAAAATAAGTCAATATTAATTAATAAGTGTGAAAGTAAGTCATATAATATTAAGTAATAAGTGGATATCAAACTAAAACACAAAATTACTCTTTTTTCTTCATGATATGATAATAATCAATACACTTTTTAACAACTTCATAAAGTTCCATTTAATACAAAGACACAAATACTTCATGCAAAAAGCTTTTGCATGTACACAATCAATATTTTTTTTCTCAATTCTTAATAATACAACAACATATAAGAAATGCTTGCTATGCTATGTTTGGATAAGAAGACATCTTTGCGATATCACAAAGACCTGAAGGATTCCCAGAATCTCTTATAATTTTCATAAACCCATTCTCACCCCAACTTGTTCCCCATGAATTCTTCAACAACCAATATTTCTGACCTTTCTCATCAGTTCCATATCCTATCGCTGTTACAGCATGGTTAATTCGATCGGCACAGCTTCCGTCATAAGTTCCTCCCGCGTAAAACTGTAAATCTTGGCTAGCAGCTATTCCAATGGACACTGGCTGTTTAGTTACGGCTTGTAATAGTGATGTTTCACCTTCAGGCACGACTTGATAACTACTTATTTGCACTGCTGCTGTTTTCTCTTGGCTTCTGCATGTGTACTGTTCACCTTGGTATTCATAATCTGATTCCCTTGAAATTCCACCATTTTCTATGATAAAATCGAATGCATTCGTCATAAAACCTCCGTTGCAGCCATAATTGTTGGTGGTGCAATCGAGAAGTTCCTGTTCAGAGAATTCCATCAAGTTGCCTGTTGCAATTTTGTAGGCTCCTTCTAGTGATCCAACTGCAGAAAACGCCCAGCAACATCCTAATAATACAAAAAAAAAATACCTAATTAATTAATATCAGTGAATAATATTTCATGAGACAGTGTTATATCTTACCACATCGACCTTGATGTTTCACTTGAGTGACAGCCCCAGACTCTCTCCAGTCCAAGTTAGACGGCATGTCATCATCGCTAAGATCATTAATTTTAAATTCCGTTGATGACATTGGAGAAGGTGAAAGATATGAATTAGGTATGTTTAATCCAGTAAATTTAGCCAAAAACTCTTGTGAAGTAATATCTGCAAATTCATTCATCCCTAACTTGTAAGACAGATTCCCTGCCTTATTGACCGACTCAATGAATTTCATGTTTTCTTTGAAAATCATGAATCGTTCTCCTTTTTCTACTTCGTCCTTGTAAACACGTCCATGACGTGACATCCACAGCTCGTGTCTCTCAGACACGGAGAGTTCTGGCTGGCTGCGACCTCTTGTTTGAGTGTTAAACATGCTAATTACAAAGAATAGTGTAATTAAAATATTCATCAAATCAATTTTCATAGCCATGGTTAGTGTAGAAGGGAAAACAATATTGTTGTAAGAAGCTTGCATTTAATGTCTTCAGTAGCAAGGCGTTTATATAGTGGCCTAGATGAGTAATTCTATCGTTTAAGAATAACGGTAAAAATTAACCACTTTTTAGTCAACAACTGGACCCAAGAGTTTTGGAAAAGTAGTCTTGATTGATTGGTTGTTTAGATTTATTGATGGAAATTTGATGTTCTAAGTATGTATTCTTTATTTTATTTTTCAAGATTATTATTGACTTCTGAATTGCACTGTACTAGTCTTTGCTTGTCTAGGAAGTTTCAATTAAAGTTTCTATATAGAAACTAAACTAATTAATTACTACACAATATGTATTATTGTATTAGATGTGTATACCAACAATTTGGATCTTAGAATCTTGGCATAATATAATGGTGCAGCAGTACCGCTCCTAAAAGAGGATACACATTTTACAAAATAAACCTATATTTATATATAATTTTGTTTGGTGAAAATAAAATTTGTCTAGAATTTTGAATAATTCATTTTTTTTAAGGTATGTCTCACTCAAGTATTATTTGTCGTGTGAGTGAGAGACGGTTTCAAAATGTTAAGATCACCAGTGCAATATACGTATTCATATTTATTCCAATTAACTTTAAATTCGCGCTGGTTGAAAATTCCACATTATATTAATGGTAGAAATGGTCCCAAAAAAAGTGACTCTTTGTCCAAACTCAAAAATTATGATTAAAATAAAATAATACTTATCATATTATAATAATGACACATGATATGATTTAAAGTTTTAAATAAAATAATCGCATACTATAGTATGAAAAAAATAAAATAGACTCGCATTCACCGAATATCATACCGTGTGGATCCAGCACTCACTTTGTGTCTCACATCAAATAAAATTTCTTTAACACAATAAACGTTACGTCGTTGCATTTTCCCAGCGCCAGTCGTTCCTTTTGTCCATGTCAAGTCAACGGAGAAGTCTTCACCACTTGCCACAAATATAATATTGTATCCATTCATTTTTATTTATCTATTATATTAAAAAAATTATTTTTAATTTGTCAAAAATGAGTAGTTCAAAAGACCATCAAATTAGAAAATACGTTCTCATTTCAAATTAATTGAATTGTTAAGGTGTTTTACATTCTTAAAGAAAAAAAATTAAGACACAAATTAGACATAATTTTTCATTTTTATCCTTATTAATTAGGGATAATGCCCAAGTACCCCCTCAAGCTATGCCCGAAATCTCAGAGACACTTATACTATGCTAAGGTCCTATTACCCCCTGAACTTATTTTATTAATAATTTTTACCCCTTTTAGCTTACGTGGCACTATCTTGTGTCCAATGATGGTTGACTTTTTTTTTTCGAACTAGTGCCACGTAGGCTAAAAAGGGGTAGAAAATTACATATAAATTAAGTTCAGGAGGGTAATAGGACCTTAGTATAGTATAAGTGTGTCTCTGGGATTTCGGCATAGGTTGAGGGGGTAGTTGGGTATTTTCCCTATTAATTATTATCAAATTTATAATTAAATAATGAAGTGTTAATTTATGAAATAACTAATCCAATGCTAATTAATGAATGATAAAATTGAAAGAACAATCTAAAAATAATCTTAAAAATTAAACAATTAAATTAATTTAAAAATAAAAAATATCTATAATTTAATTGATTTAAAATAAAAAAATATTTAATAAATAAATAAAGACACAAAAATAAAAAATTTAAAAGTTTACTTTTGTGGTGTTCGTAAATTATGCGCAAATAGAGTCACCTCAAATTCCCTCCGCCTATTAAGCCAGTGGAAAATGAGATCGTTTTTTCTCCGTCTTCCTTTTTTCTTTTCCAAAGTAGATAAACGACAAAATTTTGATTGGCGTTTATAGGAGAAAAAAAGAAGAAGAAAAGAAGGTGCATTTAATTTTAAGCTGCTTAATATATATTATTATTTTAATTTTATAATTATAATTTGAATTTCAACTGAAAGAATATTTTAAAAAGAAGTTACAAATGTATAAATAAATGTTACACCTTCAACATATGAATAACATATTTCAATGTCTCAAAATATAATTTTGGACTTGAAGGGATTGAGATCGAATTATTTTAATTTCAACACTTAAAATTATGAACACATCTATAATGAGGTTCAATTTTAACACCCGTACTGTATTCTAATTGATTACAACTATTTAAATTTTAACAACTTTTGATCAGTAAATAGTAACGATCATATATGCATGTTAAGGAATCTTGCTCCCACTAAATGAAAGTTCTATTTCCCAGTAAATTCTCTCCATTTTCCATTTCTCCTTTCCTTATCGAATACGTATATGCATGTTGATGTTTACTACAAATATATCACAAAATAATATCTGAGATGATCACTTAATTATGTATTCTTTTCACGGACCATCAATTGAGTGAAAGACTAGTCCAAAAAGCATCAACCAAATTTCTTACTAGATATGCGGAGGATTAGTGATAACTGGTTGAATTTTCAATCTTTAATTCTTAGGTATATTAGTAAATAGTATTAGCCAGTTCTCTTGCGTAAATTGTTCTAGTGTTCCTCAAGAATTAAATCCCTCTGCATTTAGTTGATTTTTTCTATTATTTCGAAATAATTTTAGTTAAATTGTAATACGTTTTTCTTATTAAGATTCAGCATCACGCCTTGTGGGACAATTAATATATAGACGTATCTTAATTTATACGATCCACATGGATGCTGATAAATCACTACACTATTATAAGGCCAATTGTTTTTATTAAGTTAATTGAAATAATTAAAAAAAGAAAGTTGATTGTAGTCAGTTAGTCTGGAAGAGTTTTTACATAGTTAAGTTTGTCGTGCAAACAAACATAAAATCATTCGTGTAATTATAGTACTACTTTTTTGTGTGATGATCGAGTACTAGTTGCATGTTCATAGCTGAATGTTGAAACTTTTTTCAGATGCAAACTTTTATTTAGCACTTAGAATTTACATATAACGAGTTTGTAACATATACACACCACATATGTATGAACAAGGTGAATTACATATTTAGAGTAGTGTTTAAAGACGAATCATTAGCAACTTTCTATCAAGCTTTTCAGCTATTTAATTAAGCAGTTGGATAAGAAGCTTGCATAGCAATACCGCAAAGGCCTTCCTCAGGAACAACGCCTCTTTGCATTCTAATGTAACCGTTCTCGCCCCAGCTGGTTCCCCACGAGTTCTTGACTAACCAATACTTTGTCCCATCACTAGTTATTCCATATCCAACTGCTGTAACACCGTGATCTAACTCTGTTCCACATTCTCCAGTGAAAACACCACTAGAATAGAATTGGAAATCTGATCCACTAGCATCAATGGCGACCGATACAGGTTGGTTAGCAACCGCACTCAACAGAGAAGATTCACTGTTGGCTGGGACATCTTCATAACCAGTAATCTTAGCAGCGTCATTGGATTTCTTTCCAGTTTTGCAAGTGCCATCTGTTCCCTCGTAAGGATAATTAGATTCAGTAGTAAGACCGTGGTTCTTGATGATGAACTTAAAAGCATCATCCATAAGACCTCCCTCACATCCCATATCTGAACTTGTGTCGCAGTCCACGAGTTCTTGCTCAGACAAAGAGATCAACTTACCAGTTTTGATCTCGTTGATCCCTTCAGTAGCAGCAACAGCAGAAAATGCCCAGCAACATCCTTCAATATTATCAGATTGTTGCTAATAAGATTCTTTCTTTCATTAAAAAACTGAGGATGCTACTAACATGACGTAATTTGAATACTTACCGCATTGCCCTTGATCCTTAACTCCAGTAACAGCACCCTTCTTTCTCCAATCCATGGTAGCTGGAGCAGTCACATTTTCGTACCTGAATGACACGGTTTTTGATGACTTCTGATGAGAAGATGGTTTGTATCCGTTGTGAGTGGCTCTGAATTCCTCATTGGTCAAATCTGCAAATCCATTGATGCTCAACTTATAAGGTCTCATTCCAGCCTTGTTGATTGACTCGATGTAATCAACATTGTCCTTGAATATATTGAACCTTTTTGCCTTCTCTGCATCATCTCTGTACACACGTCCAAAGCGAGCCATCCACTTCTCGTGTTTCTGGACCATCGAGGCTTCGTTCAACTCGCGAGATGTGGCTTCAGTAGTCCACATTGTTAACACAGCTAGAGCTAAAAAGGCAGATTTCCAATTGATTGTCAAAGCCATTTGAACTTTTTGTTGATTTTACTGTATGTCTCTGTTAGAATGTCGTGGATGAAATGTTTAGAGTTACTATGGTATTTATAGTACTAACATTGTGATTATAAATTAAGGCAATTCAAATGTTATCATTTTCAATTGATAATTGAATCCCCTGGAAATCACGGCAAGTCATAAAGATGGGTAGTGAATGCAGTTTGAATCCTCATTTGATTATCTTGCAATGCACCTGTCATTTGTAACCATCTAATAACTTTTTACTACCATAATTTTGGAACTATTGGACTCTGTTGTCCTGTTTGCAAATCACAAAAGCTTCTCTTTTGGCGGAATAAACAAAAAAAAAAATAGGAGGAAAGGCATCACAGCAGTTTCTCCCTTAACGGGAACGGAAAATAGTGAACATATAATTTTCCTATAAAATAAGGCCCTTGATGAAAAGAAATTTTATTATGTACAACAGCAATTACGCTTCAATTCCAAACAAACTGAGGTTGGCAAAAATTTCATTGATCTGTACATGCACAAATACGAAACATCAGATGTGTTTCAGCTCAATTGTGAACAATGATATTCTTTCCCAGTAAGAGCTGAATAAGATCTAAGCCAATGCCAACGTGAAACTATGGAAGCCTTACCCTCATCCTTCGGACTTCATGGAGTTGAAATCAATGCAGAGGTCTTTGAATTGTTATCGATCTACAAGTTCTCACAAACAGCCCGTTTCTCTTCAGATCCTGCAATAGCAGCACTAAAAATATTATGAAAATCGATAGATGTATAAACAAAACAAGATTACTGAAGCGAACTTCATACCGTTGCAAGTTGTGCAAAAGGGAGCAACTTCTGAAAACTACTGTGCCACAAGCTCCAAAATTTCTGATAAATTAAGGTTTAACGAATCATAGTAGAATTCAGGTTCATGCATCCGTCAACAGATTGGAAAGTGCTTGAATCAATGATTTGGGATCAAAAAGCACACCCAATTTTGGATCAGGAAAGGAATCCACCGTGACCTACAAGAACTCTAATCGTCAACTTAATTGAAGAGGACCACCAGCAAAGCAATCACATGTAGCGGATCTAGCGACATTTAGGAGACCAACTTTGAGAATTTCAAATGAGCACTAGGTTTTTCAAATTAGAACGACAAATCTCATGACCAATAGAAACTGATCAAGTACATTATTGATTTACCAAGAAGCATTTCTAATAACCATGAAACAGGAACATACCACATTGAAAATTCCTTGAGAAGCCAGGCTTTCTTTATCCACAGGTATTAATCCGTTTTTCGGCACCAAAAGGGTGTTGATATATTTGTTTGGCTGAAAAGAAAAATTCCATCAGAAGAAACAAAAAATTTAATTTTCATGACAAGATTCAAGGTTGTTTGTGCAAGTATGTGAAATCTACTGTTGTGTGTTACACTCAGCTAGTTGCCAAATGAACTAAAAACAAATTAAAATTACAGTGATGAGAGCCTAATGATTTTGATCAAATTACAACATATTAGGGAATATCCACTTTTCATTGTTTGTCCATTAAATAATTTATACTCTCAAGAAGAACTTAACAGCCTAATATGTAGTGTGAGGGGAATCTTGCGCCTCTTTTCCTCTTTGTCATATCTCTCTTTCTATTCTTCACAATTCAAAAAGCAACTGTGCCCCAAGATTTTCCATCCGTTAATACTAAACAACAGACTTTTTCAATTCTCATATTTTAAAAACCCGAATGGCATCTGGTATATTCAATTGGGATAAAGGGAGTAGCATTTTTCATCGATCTACAGAACTATAGGACTCAAAAATTAGCTTATGAGATGCAGTAGGAAAACACTTATGTATGAAGAGAGTTTAAATTCTTCATCAAGTTAATTCTCTCCACTTTCAGAAACACTTCTATTTAAGTAAAATAAAATTTTGACTGTCACCCTCATACTTATGCCAGCCTATCCAGGATGCCTGATATGAGATGTAGTAAACACGATACTATAGAAGATTGGAACCAAAACACCAACGCAAACCACATATAATAAATGCTTCAGCATTAGTACTGATCTCTTGGGGAAGGAACTCATAATTCCATGACGTTCAATGTACGGATCATGTAATCAGAAAAATGGGATGGCAAATCATATGAGCTCCCGTGAAATTTAACTGAGGCATCTGTCATCAGCTATAGTTTAGTAATGAACAATTGACAAAGCTAGAGAGTATCACGACCTATGATGTCAAACTAGGAGTTCCAATGCCAAATAAGTTGGAATATTGCTGATGTGGAAGTGCTTGAGAATGAACAATTGGCATTGCTATCAAAGGATCTATCCACACATTGAGACTTTTAACTAGGCCACTAGGTGTGCTTTATTCAGTAATTTTTGGGTTGGATTCAGGAGACTACATCACACTCCGGAACCTATTGAGTAGTCCATAATTTCTCATCACTTTCCGTAAGTTACACATCTAGGCAACGATTAGAAAAATATTCAACTGACAAGATGCATGTTCTGCACATAAGGACTGAGAGTGAAAACCCCAATTAAATGAAAATACATACCAACATACCCAGTGTAATCCCACCGTGGGCAAATGAAAATCCATAACAATCAGTCAATTTGAGAAGAAGCGCATAAATGCTTAGCTACTTACAGGATTTTTAAGACAATTATGAGGATCTCCATAAGTTCGATTTAAGGCATCGGTAATGGCAGTCACAAAGCAAGAAGCACTAAGGCCACAAGTTTCTCGATCATGAGTACCATTCAACAGAAGTACCTGGGATTAAGAAGAAGAAGAATTGTTGGGGAAGGAGAAGAAGAAATTAATAACATTGACATGAGAAAAACATCAATGAGACGAGGAAATCATTGACTCAGACAACTCGATTTGTCTGAGAAAGCAGCAATACAGGAATTATTTGCATTGCCTAAATTACCTTGGGACAAGACTGTGAAGAGATGGTTTCCCCCACTCCAAGTAAAACCTTCAAATGGAGCAGCAAAACCACTGAGTACTTATTTTCGTTCTTTTCAAAAAAAAAAATGAGAAGAAGAATGATAATATAATAGTGATGAGTGATGACAATGCCATGCTTGAGAAGATGAACTCAATTAAAAGAAAACAAATTAGTTTGCCAATATTAGGTATATCTTCAACCTACTTGTTTTAGTTTGTCTCACAAGCAGGATCGACTCGACAAAATTAGATACTTGCACATGCTAAACATATCTATGAACTAATGTGAAAGAACTTAAGTTGCAGGCTACTCTACCAGAGAAGGGCAGATGGAAGTAAAGAGGGATCCCATGCCAAATACGATACAGTCAACACTTCTCAACTGTTCCAAGACAGTGGGATTCACAGTGGGGAAGACCTGTACAAAAGGCAAAGAACATCAGCAATCAGAACATCAACAATCGAGCTAAAATGGGCTTTTCATTAATCTATTTATACTATTTTTAAAGCATCAAATCCAACATGAAATATTGGTCAATGTTTTACCTTAGTTATTGCATTCTATGATGGATCAAAATTGTAATACAATTAATCTTTAAGAACTTCATAGTTTTATTGCATTCAATATTTGACTTTTTAAACTAATACAAAACATTTCCTTTTACAGTGATATTAGGCACGCCAGTAGTAATTCTTGTTCCCAATACAAGAAGCAAATTCAAAAAGGGTAAAAGGGATTCAACAACCTTTTTCATAACCGAAAAATCCCTGAGAGTTAGTTGCACAGTTCAAAGTGCGGTGGGTAATGGGCCACCCTTCTCCACTTAAATTACAAAACGTATGCATGTGACTAGTGATAGAGTTCAAACTTGTGAAGTACGTACAATCCACACATCATGTGTTGCTCTTTAACCACTAGACCAATGCCCTGAATCCACAGCTTTAACCATCTCACAGGTGCAAGATTAGCTACTTCTATTCTATAGGAGAAAATATGCATAAAATTAACATGTTATACCTTAGAGACAATCTTGTCAACAAATTCTTTGGTTGCATAAAAGCTTTGAACAAGTAGGAAGGTGGAATGAACTTTCACAATCCAAAACTCATATGGCAGATATTCTTTGTAACATCCAAAGTTAGATGAAGGACAATCATTGTAGACAAATGATTGATAAATATGTTTCTTCTACCTTGTCTGGCAACAACATTTTGAAGTGAGGGTTTAGCTTTAATGACCTATCAGAAAGTGCTTATCTTTTTTAAAAACAAGTTATTATACAGGCATACAGAGTTCAAGTATCATATCTTTCTATTCACTAATAAGAACAACAAGCCTATTTACCTCATGCAATAAGTTGCTTCCTTCACTAGACATGTAGAATATCCGTTTTATTCTAGAAGGAAGTGCTGGGGCTGAAGAGGCATCCTGTCCAACAAGGTTCAAAAAGTGAACTGGTTAAGTTTGGCAATACCAACCTACTGCACACTAGCAAAAAAAGAAAGGAAGTACCCTTGATTAGTTGATTTATATTGAATCTCCCGACTTTCTATACTGTGGTGTCGCACAGATCAGACTATTCAACAGACGTGTAAAACTGAAATATCTAGCAAAGGTAAGGGCTATGACCATGCTTTGGACTATTTCGTGACATTTACCATCACTCCACCAGTCTCTAGTACATATATGCAGGGTACTCAGTAATCTCTCCAGTCCAAAGTGCCAATCCATCAACTTAACTCTTTGAAATCACTCGGTTAGATCAAATTTAACATCCTGAACTATTATACCAAGGCACTTTTATACAGATCGCCCAAGTGCCCATATGTACAAAGCATATCCAAAATACTCTATAACATAAGCATCTCATATACCAATCTCTTTCTTCTATAAAACAAGATGGTTGGGGAGAAAATCTAAGAAAAAGTGGTGGAGTATAATACTGTCATGCATTTGGTTGTGTATTTGGAAAGAAAAAAATAGCAGATGTTATGATAACAAAGCAAATTCAATAGAGAAAGTCAAATGGAACTGCTTGACTACTTCTTTATTTTGGTGTAAAGAGGAGTGGATAGAAGAAGCTGCCCAAATTTTGGATTTTATAGGCTATTTGTAATCTATTAGCCTTTTTGTTTTTTGTTCTCTTGTTGGAAACCAATTTTTGGAGGTCTCCAGCATTATCTTAATGCTGATGAATACAACATTATCTTTGTCAAAAAAAAATAAAATATATATATATATATATATATATATATATATATATATATAATATATATATATATATATATATATATAAAACAAGATGGTATTATACAAGTTATTTTGCAGTCTCACAGATATGAGACTTAATCATTCAAGAGTGTTAACCCAAGTAAAAAAGTCTCCTTAAAAAGCCCATGTCATACTTGAGCTTTTAAATTTTCTAAAACATGCAAATGGAAAGTAAATTATTCTTATCCATGTTAGTTATTGAACCTATCAAATGAACCGAAAGTATGTCCAGATAGATTATCCAAACAAATCAAGGGTTTCTGATCTGAGAACAAAATACGATAACAAGGTATGGTAAAAATATCACATTTCAGCAGGGATCACAGCAGCTCTTTTTAGGAAGATGGTATTTATCATGACTATAGTTTATATTAGGAATATAAAATTATAACGTTGATCCTTGCAAGTAGCATCTGTTTACAGAAAATTTTAAGGAAAAAAAAATAAAGGAAACAAAAAGCATTACACATCAAGATTACAGACTATTTTGATACCTTGTCTATAGGTTGCATGGATCCATGGGTTGGATGAGATATTTCATTTTGTCCGCGTATGACGGTTCCATCCTACACATTGGTTACATGCAACAAAGAAAAGTTTTAATTGTAGTGCAAGCCATATCCATTAACTAAATTATTTTAACTTCCGTATCTAATCAACAAATAAAAGAGATTTTGAATGGTTTAACGAACACTGTTTACCACTTTGAGCACAGGAAACAGATTTTAACTTTGAGAGTTACTGTTCAGAGCCTTGTTCTAGAAGGATCATCAACCTGAATTCCTATAGAAATTCAACTTCATCACTTCTGAGATAACTACAAGGTGCTACTCTTACAAGAACAACATACCTAGTGAAATCCCCAAAGTGGGGTCTGAGAAAGCTGCAATTCTTGCTGATGAAAACACTATTCAATTTATATTGCAAGTTACTCACTGATAACAACTTTCAAGCCATGGTTCTTAGCATTTAGGACTAGTGTTTGACCGTCATTGTTTAAGATAACTTCAAAACGCAAATTATAGAAACTTCCCAAGATTATGGATTATAAGAAGCCATGTAATTGATCAAAAAGATCTCAAAGAAGATGGATAGGTTCCTTAATTCCCTACTATTAGCAAGCACAAAAAGCAGGCATCCAAATGACTTTTCAGGCACTTATGACCAATTGAAAACTGATATTATGAATAGCCTGAAAAAAGAGAATTCCTTATCAGGCAGGCATAACACAATTAGAAAATAGACTTGAATAAGAAAACATAAACAGGGTATTCCTCATTTTGGTTATATCTTTTCCTAGTTTTATGGACTTATAATTTCATCTTTGCAAAAACGTTCATTTTCCATATCTTCAGCCACGCTTGTCTAATTATATTTTTCCCTTCACCGGATAGCGTCCAATTTAAAAAAAGTTTGGAGAACTGTATGAATGCATGTAATCGACTTAATGAAGCTCAAAAGCATGCATTAATACTCATTTGCATTAGATGCTAAGAGTCGGTATAGAAAGGAGAAATCATACCGATAACTCACATCCCAGGGTAAGCCTTTCATTTGTAGATATCACGGGAAGAACAAAACTTTCTGCTGGAATTTCTGAAACCCGTGAAAACAAAAAGATTGCTGCATCTAGAGATTGGAAGAATATGCGTGCTCCAGCGAAGAAAAAGTTCCCTATACTGCAAGTGTAATAAGGTCTTGTTACCAACTTCAGTCATTATTACAAGTATTGATAAAAATAAACCACCCAGAACAATGATTAAAGGATAATATTAAGCTATACAGACAATTAGTAAGAAACCTTCCATTGCTGAAACAGAAACGCTCATCTGAACGCCGGAGAATCTGAAACAGAAAGACAACAGCTGGTTCAATAGAAAAGCCAACAACTTCTAAAGACGACCATTCAGGAGGACAAAAAAGACCCAATTAATGAGCAATTTAAAGTATCTTTTACTTCCAGTGGAAGTTCCATCGTTATGTATGACAATTGACAACAACAACCAGTAAATAGCTTCAAAAGTTTCAACCATATTATCTGATTTCAACACCATGGAATGCTGGTACAAGTTACAACAATAGAAAGAAACATTAATTTTTGGATAAGGTTATATATAGAATTTGAAGGAACACTAATGATTTGGCCGTTTAGTAAAAGTGCTCAAGAGGTGAATATTTACACACTCAAGCTGCAAACTAACCGCCATTGATAAGTGTTAGGTTGGTTCATTGGCCATTAAACGCCATAAGCAGAAGTTTGGTTCAATTAGGATCAACCCAGTCCCCTATCATAAAATCATTAATTGGAAGGGGGCAATCTAAACTGGAGGTCAGTATAACCCTACTAATAATAAAGACATCCAGATTAGGACAGTAGTAGGTGTTATTAGGTGCAATGAAGCTATTGGGAGCCTATTCTCGATAATAAAATTATAAACAAGAATCAGAACTTTTATATGACAGAATTACAGCATGGTAGTTTGGGCTATGGGTTAAGAAACACTCTTAAAACTACTATACGGACTTGAACTCCTTATTTTTTTCCAAATTTGGCAAGTTGTGCCCTAAGATGTAACTTCCCCTCTAAACTGATGAAAAATATACAACATGTATATAAACTTATTTAATGCAGCAATAAGCATTGGATGCAAAGATTATCCATCAACAAAAGACAAAGATAGCATAATAATGATGAAGAACAAAGCCAGACACATCTAAGGAAGAAGAACAAAATTCTGCAAGATAATTTTCAAGGCAATAATGCATCTTAGAAAGCAATAAGACAACCCGAAACACTTAATAATATAGAAGTGCCTAATTGACCAACCTGATCCTGGAAGTAAGCCAAGAAAGCTCTTATAGTTTCCCTATACGGTTTTGAGACATCTTGCCAAAGTTCATGGCTGCCCTCCACAATTTCATACCTGTCATGATCAATTAACAAGTATAAGTGGGTATACAGAATTCAGTAGAACCGGTTAAAAGATGAAAAGGTTCTCAGAGGAACCACTGTTTTTCTTTTCTTCTTTTTTATTCTGTTTATTTCCTTCTTTTTCTTCTCGTCTTCCTTTCTTTTTTCCCTTTAAGATGCCATCATTTTAGTAAAACAATTCACATTTGTGTGGGCATGCTACTACTCCAAGCAGTCAAGATTTAGGTAGTTTCCTAAGCTTATATCTTCTTCCTATCAAATTTCTGAGAATTAATTCTTAATACTATGAATCTTTTATTTCTTCTAGGTCATTTATACGCAACCTTGTCTGACAGTTTGGGTTTCTTCTACATCCTTCAATTTTATAGCTATTGTTACTGTTCAGGAGTTCACAAACACAGATATCCTAATCTGCACCAAAACAGATCCAACATTTTTGTTCTTTCCTCAAGATCTATTCCTTGTCTCACCTCTTTGAAGAATCTTGTAGTTAATATTCCACCTGAGATTAGCTATCATATAATAATAATCAAGATAAGCCCAAGGAACCCATTACCATGGCATAGCAATTATTCTATATAACCATCTAATCTGTGTTGATAATATCTTACCACCGAGCATGCATAAGAAGACGACTTGGAGTAAAAAAATCTACAAAGTACTTTTTGGAGAAGAATCCAAGAGCATTGTAGAGAAAATGAACAGAATTAATGGAAGGTGTTACACAAACTATCTGGTTTTAACTACCATTCTGATTTGGCTCTTCGTGCATCAAGAGGTAAACGATGACCAAGCAATATTCGGACTGCACGAGCCTCTGACGTGCTTTGGCCGGATAATCTCAAACATCTTGATCGTATATCTCCAACAGCAGGACCACCTAAATATTCACGGTCAACTTTTCTATCTTTCATTTGTGTTGACAGAAAACATGCGTAAAGAATGATGCAAAAGCTTAACAGGGGAACAAACTCATTTCCATAACTGTAGTCAGCAAGATAACCAACGGTCATACATCACTTTATTTTCTGAAGAAACTTCAATTTTTCTCTTTTTTTTTCTTGGGGAAGGCCTAAAACATTACTAGCTATAGTCGGGAAAGTGTTGTGCACTTCTCCCAACGAAGATTTTGTCACCATCCACAAATGAAATGTAAACTATCACACACCCATATATATCTCATGTGGGGAAGTCATGTGCTATTAGTGCCTTCTTTTTTCTTCTCATCAGAGTTATTTCACAAAGACTTGCCAGGGTAAGGAAGAAGTGTGTATGACTTGACGCTCTAAAGTCTGGAGAACAAGCACAACCTGGGGAAGTCATGTCTTAATAACACTGCTAACACTGATTTTCAGATGCACCAGTTTAGTGAACACAAATAAAGAGTGCCAAAAGGAAAGATACAGAACAGAAAGAATTGGAACTTTTAACCATACCAAGAACACGAACAATTTCGGCTGTACTTCCTCCGTCATCAGAAACAGGGAGCACATGAGCTACACGTGTAGTTAGATTCTTAAGCTCTTCAACCACACCATTAAATGCAGTTCCACCTGTAGCAGTAGTAAGTTCTCAGAATGTAAACGTCAAGAGTCTTGATGTATAATGCAACTAGACCTTCAATATCAACTAACTTGAGGTCCACCACTATGTGAATCCCTCGCTCACCATGTCGCTACACTTAAGCTCATTCCATACCAACATTACACAAAATAAAAATAGAAAGTACTATACAAGCATATAAACCTCTGACAGAACTAAAAGACTCCAGGAATAAATGTACTAACATGAAAAAAAACATATTCCCAACTAATTCATATCACTTGTATGAATCTTTTTCTTCCATTGTACCCTATTTTTGGTTAGGTCTACATGTATTCCTAGAGATTGTAGGTCTTCCAACACAATTTTCATACATGTGATTTTAGACTATGTTGCTCAAACTTCCCAAAAATATTGTCACACATGTCAGATCTTCAATAATTTAATATTTTTGGAGGATTGGACACACACTCATCGACATTTTTTAAGAGTCCGAGCAACATAGAATTTAGCCCTACTTTGTCCGCTTTTAATACCTTCATGCACCGCTTTTAGAGCATGTGGCTTAAAAGTTGGTAAAACCCAAAGTTAAAAATAACTTTAAAAAAGTTTAAACTGACTTTTAAAAAAAAAAGTTAAAAAGTAGGTACAACCCTACTTTTCATTTTTTAACTTAAAAGTTACTAAAGTTAGGGCCCGTTTGGATGGGCTTAATAAAAGCAGCTTTAAAAAAGTACTTTTGAAAGTGCTGAAACTTATTTTTAAAATAAGCAGTTATGTGTTTGGATAAAAGTGCTGAAGTTGCTATGCCAAACGTGAAAAGGGAAAAATGGAAGAAAGAGATGTTAGGGTTATGTGGGTAATTTGGAGATTGTATAAAAATATTAAGGGCAAAAAGATAAAAATGTGGTCAACTTAAAACAGCTTATAAGCTAAAAAAAAACACCCCTACCCCAGCTTTTAACTTTTGACTTAAAATAAGTTTTTTTTAACTTAAAATAAGTTATTTTGAGTATTGCCAAACAGCTAAATAAGTCAAAAACCAGCTTTTAAGTCAGTTTGACCAGCTTTTAAGTTGAGCCAAACAGGCTCTTAGACTTTTTAAAAAGCTACTTTTTTTCAAGTTGAGCCAAACAGGCTCTTATGTTGGTGCAGGAAATGATATTAAACCACCTCAAGGGACCTTTCAGTTTATTCTTGATGTGTCCAACTTGCACCTTCTATTGAATGAGATCATCTTTTAATCTTGTCTAATCTTTTTTTTTATAAGGTATCTTGTGTAATCTTATATGATCCCACATCTACACCTAAGCATCAAATATTTCTATGACACTCATCTTGTGGACAACGTCGCTCAAGCTATCCAGAAATGTTGCCACACCTCCGTTGGATTCTTCAAAAATACACTATTTTTGAGAATCTGACACTCACCCATTGAAAATTTTGAAGAGTCCAAGCAACATAGCTTGTGAAACTTGGACTTCACTAATCAAACATTTTCTCCCATATCACATTGTTGATATTTAAATGTTTTATAGAACTTACATTTCGCTTTGGTAAATATTTATATCACATTAAGCTTCGGTAGAACTTCTCTTTTTTCAGCTATCCTATTTCTATTCTATTTGTAGCGTCTTCATCTATGACACCATTACCTTGAAAGATCAAGCCTTGAAATCTTAATTGTTTGCATTAAGGCAGCACAATCCAGTATAATCTTATCTCAACCTCACTCTTCTTATGCCAACTAAACTTCTAACGCATATGGTTAGTCTTACTTCTACATATCCTAAAATCCTTGCTGTCTAAAGTATTTATCCATAGTTCAAACATTTGGTTGACACCTTCATTGGTTTTGTCAATTAGCACAATATTGTCAGCAAATAATATACGCCGTAGTACCTCATCTTGTATTGTATTAGTTAGTTGATCTATAAGATTACAAGTACGGTGTCAATGCTGATACCTGGTTCAAACCTACCATTATGAGAAACTCCTCTGTATCTCCAACTATAATTCTTGCACTAGCCACAGCTCCTTCATACATATCTTTATGGCATTTATATATTCAATATGAATTCCTTTCTTATCCCCAACACCGACCAAATGTCCTTTCTTGGTACTTTATATACTTCCTTTATTGATATACAAACATATTATGTCGAAAAAATAAAGCAGAAAATGAATGCTGAACTGGGAATGATCCAATTATTTAAGATGAAATTGCTTATTAACCGGACAAAATCCAATTCCTTTAAACTTCAAAATAAAATGTCAATTCTAAACACTGCCTACGTTCTCTACCCACATTTGGCACTGACAACCAAAATGTACTTGAGAAATAAACTGATATTGCAAGTAACAGCATTAAGCTTCATTCCTCTGAATTAGTACCCAAAAACACTAGCATTCAAAATCACCCAATGCTCATCTCAGTAACAATAAAAATGTGAACTTTTTTTTTGTTTTTTTGGGTACTTTTCAAGATTCAACAATTACATACCCCACCAATCAATCAATTAAGCAAGTAAATCAACAATCTTGCCAACAAAAGAGGGAAAAAGCGTACCTGAGAAAACAAGAATAGAAGGTTGATGAGTAGTGGAGGAACTAGTAGAGGAGCAACTACAGTGACGAGCAGAAGAGCAATTAGAGGCCATGAAGGAGAAAGAAAGAGATCTGGGGGAACCTGAAAATGGGGAAAAAGTGAAAGGAAAGGTATATAAAGAAGAGGGCTTAAGAAGTGGAGAGGGTCCCAAATAACCGTCCGCCATACTTGTCGCTCTCTATTTATACCATACACAAACCCCAACTCTCCTTAGCTTTTACTCCCAATTCCTACACATGCACCAGATTCAAAGAGGACTCTCCTGGAAACAGACAATTCTCTTCCTCTAGTTATTTCTCTTATTTTTTGTTTCACTTTTGTCAACAAATGAATACATCTTTTTATTTTTGAAAAAATATGAATTGTATGTATTTGTATTTCATAAAATCAACAAAAAGATTGCTCTTTACGAATTAAATTAAAAGATATCATCAATTTTTAATTATAAATAAAACATATAATCGGAAAACAAAATGAATATATTACGATATTAAAAAAATAACTCAGAGTAGATTGATATTTAAAGAGCCAAATAGCTATTGCTTGACATTATAGAAGGGTCAAGGAGAATGTATATAATGGGATGTTGAATAGAAAGCTTGATTATTAAAGCAAATTAGTAATTGGGAAGAGAAAATGATTTATTTGGTGAATTATATAATGAGCAAGTATCACATTATGGATCGTATCAAATTAGAGACATATGTTAGCTTGAAAAAATATGAAGACATGAGAATTCACGTAATCACTCCAATTGAAGCGTAGGTTATTATTTGTAGCTAAAAAGTATCCGCGTTCCTATAAGCACACCGTCACTGACTATTCATGGGTAAGAATGGTTTAAATTAGGGAATTTGGAGATAAAACATCTGCAATGAGACATTGTATCAAATGATGTTACAACTTTAGAAAAGTGGTGATGGTGGCCAAATGAACTATTTTTGGCCAAGAAGTTTAAAGCTTCATTTGCCATGAGTTATATAATATGATGTGATGACACAGAATTTACCTACTACAAAAGATGATAACCGAGACAAAAATATTAGTTGTACTCATCAATAAAAAAAATATGAAGTGTTTATCGCGAGAACAATAGTCAATGAGTAAACTGAAAAAGCAGATTACTAAAAGAATGTCAAAAAATAGTTTAAGTTCCGTTTGGAGCTTAATACTAAATCTCTCTCAACTGTATCTGGAGCTTCATTTGAAGCCTATTTTTCCTAGATGATTGTCGCTTGGAGCTCATCTGTTTAGATGATCTCCCAGTCTGATTCATAAAAGCCTTCTTGTGACAATTCCAACTTTTCAGTTGGAGAATATATTGTCTTGCCTTCTGCATTTGATTCCTCTAATTCC
The DNA here is from genome assembly GCA_027705065.1 of Solanum peruvianum. Taxonomy (NCBI): domain Eukaryota; kingdom Viridiplantae; phylum Streptophyta; class Magnoliopsida; order Solanales; family Solanaceae; genus Solanum; species Solanum peruvianum. The sequence goes on along the minus strand of JAKWJD010001756.1, from coordinate 41,587,842 downwards.
ACAATGAAATCCTCACATTTGGTTGCGTCCTTATTTCTCTGTTTTCCCTTTAGCATTGCCATATTTTTCTGAAAGCAAAACCATCACAGGTCAATAAATGACTACACACATACAAACAAAAGGAAGGAGCCGAAACAAATTAATTCGTGGAAGACAAAAAGGCATCCAACGCAGAAATATAAAATGAGTGGGAAGGCAGGAGACAAGACCTTGAGAGAGATATGAGCTCCATGGCATTCAGAGCCTGAAGAAAAATCATCCCTACCCACCAGAACACAATTTCCATCAAACTTCACTTCACTAACCGAGTCAATAACTGGTTCATCTGCATTGTTTATCCATTAGAAACACAGATATTAAAGGCCAATGATTTCTCAATCTTACACATTTACACTTCTCCTTTAGGCATGTGAAACTAGGAATGATAGCTTAACCAAGAAAGCACTTAGCGCACACACTAAAGAGTCATGTCTGGTCAGCATAAATCAATTAGTATCAATTCTATATAGTGTCCTGTACAACTTTTTTTTTGTTTGTTTCTTAAATAGCTCTACATGCAGCAATTACCTAGTCCGTCAAAGCAATGCTTTCTAACTAAGCCACTACTTACAGGACGATTATATTATCAGCACAAAAGCAGAAAAAAGAAAAGTAGCCAGAGCTACCAAGGAAGTATTGCCATATAAAATTGACAAGAAACTTAAAAGGTTACTAAATCAAATGGGACTTTTCTGATTGAGGGAGAAAAAGTTGTACTAAAAGGGCGAAAATTAGCATCATACAAACAAACAACAAGAAGATATACCAGTCTCAAGACTAGGAAAACATACCAGTTGATACTGCTGGAACTGCTGCATTAGAATTTATTTCGTCAAAATCAAGAACAACACTTTCTTGTGACTCAGTAGAGTAAATTGAACAAGTTAATGATGGAACATTCGAAGTGTTAGCACCATGATCTGTGAAATCTATAGTTTTCTCCTCTTGCATAGAAGGGTCAAATTCTAGGCATTCAACTGATGATGCACTTGTCGAAGATTTGGCAGGAACTTCAACTCCTTTATCACCCTCACAGGATAACGTCATTTTAAAAGTTTCCTCAGTAGAAGCGACTTGTGCTGGACTTTTACCAGTAAACCCTAGTATCTTTTCCCAATCCTCAAAAGACATCTTCATCGCCTTATCTGCTCGTGGCTGAAGTGATGAATCAACATGCACTCCTTCCATGGCTTCCACAGCGAGCTTGAGGGAAGACGAGTTCGAAAAGGAAAGTTCATCCTTGCTATCTTCTTGCACACTGATGTTTGACATCTCAGAAGCTGGATGTTGTTCTCTATTTTGTTCTGAAGATAAATTACTGGTCTCCTCCTCGACAGCTGACAAAGATCCTGGGAGTATTTCTTGAATAACCCCTATACAAAATTGTTTCAGGTTTGCACTCGCTATCTGGAATTGGCTTTCAACAAAATTAATTTGTTCCTGTCAACACACAATGAATGAACTAAACGAACATATATCAAGGAACATCATAAACTGGCAGAAACCTCATTTAATATCCAGAACTCACAAAAAAACTAGAGGTTTGCAGATTATACATGATACAACAATTAGTAGTAGATGAAGTCTACCATCCATTATATTTGCGGGAACAGAAAGACTAATAAGAACACCAAAGAGGTGGTATTATGGATGAAATGTATATCCGTGTATTTTGTGCATATATTTGAATGAAAGCACCAATTGCAATTCCTCCAACATGTACCACTCTAGATATTTAATTTGATTTGCAAAAGATAACTAAACCGAGAAAAAGTAAATCTAAAAGAAGTAACAAACTAAAAGCCAAAGAAATAAAATGGCACTTAAGATGTTCGGACGGCCAACAAATGATACCTGAGATTTAGCATCAACCTCACAATACAGATTATCCAGCTTTTCGCCAATTTTGTCGAACCAGGCTCTGCCTCTTCTTGTAAAGTCCATTACGAACACAAATACCTGAATGATTAGAGTGGTCAGTACATGAACACAGTTCCTGTTCTAAGGCAAAAGAACTGTAACCTTCATTTCAAACCAACAAGTATGAACAATTGGCTAAAGGGGATGAAAAATAAGAAAACTGCTTGTATAATTGAATCATATTGAGCAACAGGCTGAGCAACTTTCTGATGAATAAAATGCATGTGGATGTATAGAGTACTTCATCCATGTCAAATTGTAATGACGTTGCACCTGCTTGGCGTGTTTACTCTCCCAAGACAGAAACCAGTTACAAGACAAACAGAAAACCAGTAATGTGCTTTAAGCATGTCGAGGCACTCGAAAAGGAATGCATCGTTAAGTGCAACAAAAACATACCCACTGTAATGTCACCACCGAAGTCTGGGAGGGTAACATATTTGCGGACCTTATAGATCCTTAGCTCAAAAGAGAAGTTATGTAGATAACAGTTGCAAGAAGAATAAATGGCAACAAAATACAAAGATACAAAGAAAAATGAGTAACAGATTGTACAATAATTAGAAGAATAAGAAATTACACTATTACCAAATATTACTACTAATACTGAGAAGAGGATATGTGGCAAACCCCTCTGCCTCTCCCACCCATTGGACAACCACACTCTGCTACCTACTAACCTTCTACCCTAATTCTCGACCTTCATACCTTCGTATCTAGGTTTATGTACTCAGCAAGTCAAAGTTACGTCATGTTTTGTGTAATCACTTCCATTGGTTCTTTTTCAGCATACCTCTACCTCTCCTAACTCCTACTACAGTCTATCTCTTACACCCTCCTAACTGGCACATCTGTCTACCTCTTTCTCACATGTACGAACCATCTCAGTTTCACTTCAATCATCTTATCCGCCACAAAGGCAGATATAACTTCGTTTCTAATCATATCTCCCCTAGAATGCACATATATCCATGTATGTCTCTCCTCCTAGTATGCTCATACATCCATGTGAGCTAATACAAAAACAAGAATTGAAAGATGAGATTTATGTGACATTCAGATATAATTTCAAGATAAACAAATGCAGGCACGGGATACAGGAGTGTAGTTCAAACAGCTGACACTGCTATAATATATGGTGAATACCTTCGATTGATCACTACACCACGCATTCAGATACTCTTTGTTGAATGCACTTTTCTCAGAAGTACAAAATTAGTTTTTAATTTCAATAATCACCCCGTTTTTTCTTTAACACAATGTGCGGCATAAAATTATCCCTTTGGGAATCATCGCTGAGACTATATAAAACGTTTGAAACCCCATAATTGGACGGACGGTTAATCACAAATTTGTGGGAAAATATATAATTCTTCCGTTTGTTCAGTTCATGCAATTAATGGGAATCCGTTTTCAGTGTTCTGAAAAAACAAACAATATTGCAAGTTCATAATATAAAATATTAATCATTCACAATCCTTGAATTAAAGTTCACAACTTACCTGGTGGAGACAACAAAAATTGATAGAAAAAAAAAATTAGATTATAGTAAAACGACGAGCAGCCTAATTGAAGAAGGAAGTCACTTATACCGTAGAAATCTAATTGTGATAGGACTAAATGTGTTTTTGGAGGTTAAAAGCTGATCAAATTTGGTTTCAAGTATTTTTTAATTTTTAGTTTAATTTAATATAAGTTAATTTTGATTTTCAAATAATTATTGAATTTAGTAATATTTTTTATTTATTATTATTTATAGTAATATTATATTAAATCTGTAATATGTACTAAAAGTTAATTAAATATGTAATATATATATATATATATATATATATATATATATATAATAACTGATTTTAAAAATATAGTAGACTTGTTTCTTAAGAAAGAAGTTGTCACATTATATTATAAATATACTAAAATATGTGACAAATGTATTGTCTATCAATAAAACATGTATTATATATGGATAATATTTATTCTTTGTAATATAACGTAAAAATATATTAAAGTGATTAAGGAAAAATAGTTGTATCTCTATAATATTTTTACATAATTCGTAGTTGTGATATACAATTTTGAATTTGACGCAACACTCAAGTGCACGCTAAAAGTATGTTAGACTAAAACTCTAATCCTAGTTAGTAATTAATCTATATTGATTCATATCAATATATTTTATATATTGAAAAATATACTTTAGAATTATTATAAATGGTGTATATCTTCGTTATATTTTAAGGTTATATATATCTTTATCGTTAATTTTTTGATTTCGTATTATACTTTAAAGACTTAACAAATAAACGTGTGACATTATCTTAGAATATTAAAAGTGGCAATTTATTGTTAGGAAAATGCAGATAAACACAAAAATATATATGGTAAAAGTAATGAAAATAAAATGGAAAAATAATAATACCAAGAATTTACGTGAAAATCCTTTTAAATAAGGAAAAAATCACGGGCCAAGAGGAGCAACTGATATCACTATAGTAAGAAATTTTACACTGTGTAATCACGAATACAATACTTAAAGTGACTACTACACACTCAAAAGAAACAACACTCTTTTGGTTTTCACCTTACTAAAATATCGCTCACACTCTATTTTTTTTTACAGACTAATTTTCTTGTATTGTCTATGAAATACTTCACTTTGCTCTCAAAATGATTTTTTCTCTTTAACTTGGTGTGTTCTACAAATGAGCAAGAATGTTCTATTTACAGAATGAGAAAATCATGCCTATATCACTAATAACATAGGTAAATATAGCAAAGTCAAAAATGCAAATTTTACCAATTTGTCAACCATTAAATCTTTTATTTTCAATTCTTATCACTATTCCCTTTTGACAATTACTTGTAGCAATTGAATAGCAAAATTGACCAAAAAACGGAATGGATTCCACAAATCTCTCCACACCCACCCACCCCACCCGTCCCATTCATTGGAAGTATCTTCATCTTCTTTAGAGAGAGCTCATACCTATAATTTCTTTGCATAACTAACTTGTCTTTCGGTATCGTCTTGGTCAGCATATTTGCAGGATTTTCATTTGTGTGGATATTTTTTTACGTGAAATGATTCACTCTCCGATTCCTCATGAATCTAATAATATCAGACGTCGATTGTTTTGTTCTTGCATGATAGATGGAGTTCTTACTCGAGTCTATTGCACTCTAGCTGTCACAATAGACAATATTCATCTGATTCAAACCAAACTCTTAAAGAAATCGCTTGAGCCATATGATCTCCTTGTCGTCTTTAGTAGCCGCAATATATTCAGCTTCAGTTGTAGACAGTGCAATACACTTCTGCGACTTCGACTGCCATGGTATAACTTCCCCTGAAAAAGTAAACAAATATCCAGTAGTGAATTTTTGTTATCAAGGTCACCTGTCATATCAGCATCTGTATAGCCTTTCAAGATTGGATTTGATGCTCCAAAAAAGAAGTATTCAGCTGAGCTTCCTCAAAGATACTTGAGTATCAACTTCACGGCTTCTCAATGCTCTTTTCCTGGATTATCGAGAAATTTGCTGACAACACCAACTGCGTGAGCAATATCAGGTCTAGTGCATACCATTGCATACATTAGACTTTCGACGACGGAGGAATATGGAACTTTGGCCATGCTCTATTTTTCCTCTGTAGCTTTAATACAAATCTTCTTGCTCTAACTTCATATGACCAGCAAGAGGTGTACTAATAGACTTAACATTCTTCATATTGAAGCGCTCTAGTACACATTCAATGCACTTCTTTTGTGACAAATAAATTTTCCTTTCATATCTGAGACAAGTAATTCTCATGCCCAAAATTTGTTTGGCATGACCCAAGTCTTTCATAGAAAAAGACTTATACAACTCTTTTTTCAGTTCGTCAATCTTGGAAGTATTTTTGCCCACAATCAACAATTTGCGACTCAAACTTGAATTAAATTGAGTTAGGTCTTTAGGGTTTACTATTTTTTATTTAGATTTTTACTGTTTAAGTTTAGGCTCTAAATATAAAAATTGAAATGAGCCAAGTAAAGTTAAAAGCTAAGTAATATAATAAATATTTTAAGATTTACTTAATAAAACTTCGATTCTTCGTAGTTTCGAAATCCTTACAACGAACTCCGAACCGAAAAATCAAAATATCAAAAAAAAACCGACACCGAACCAAAACATCAAAAAACTGATATTTTTTTATTCGAGTCGATTTTTCGATATTTATGCCCACCTCTATACACAATTGCACTATAATCTATTTCTATCTTTGAAAAGCCCAAATATTACGTCACACAGGAGAATTGAGGTAAGAAAAAAAAAACTATGTAAATAAATATGAATGCTTGTGTTTGAGCTAAAGGAAGAAAGTCTACTTCACCACAACATATGTAAAGGGCAGGTATGAGTTCAAACGAATTCAATAGCTTCAACGCAAACCTCCCATATGTATTAAAAGCTACTTAACAAAAATACAAATAATTGATTTTGACCAAAAAAGTCAAATTAGTGATAAAATCTTGAATTAAAAATGAGCAAGTTCAAATCGTGTGTTTGCCTCTTCTTCCTCATATTGGAATGAGTCATCAGACTATTGTTTCATGGTTATCCGGCATTTTTCTTCCTTTAGGATAAATATTTTCATATGATACAAAAGAAATGGACAATTCATATAGAACATTGCACAAGTAGTGCAAGATCATGAGGTCAATTAAATTAAATGCTTAAAAAATCCATATTCCTAGTAAGGCAAACTCTTAGAACTTGAGCTAACAACTAAGGACTTAAACCTTGAAGAATCACCACCCCCATTGGCTCTACTAGTGATTGTTTCCATATTCTTATAAAGGCTTTGTTTCACAATTTTCTTCATCAGTTTCTTGCTTTCATCAACAGCTCTTGGACTCATTGGTGATGAATCAATTGGCATTCTTCCTACTTGTGGCCCTGAATGAGGCCCCATTTTGATCTGCCTCTCATCTTTAAACCATTGTAACAATTTCAGTGCTCTTTTTTGAGCCAAAGAACTACCTAACAATGCCACTTCAAGAAGTACTGGAACAATACCAGCCTTGGACATTTTCTCTCTTTGAATTGAACTTTGGTGAGCCAAAATCATCAAAATGTATACCGATAACTCTTGACATTTCGGTTGTTCTTCCCATGTCATTATCTCCATTAAGCTCTCGGGCATCATCGGGCTTTCCTCCATCGCCTTCTTTCCCATTAGGGTAACCACAAGATTCCCTAATGTGGCTAGTGCTTTCTCTGATACTTCCTTTAATGAAGACAACCTCAATAATGTGGTCACTGTTCCATTAGTCGCCAAACTGGCGGAATTTTCCAACACAGAAGATATGTTGTACAATGTCCCTAGACATGTACATTTAGTTTCAACACTTGAATTTGATGAATCAAGAATGCTGACTACAAATGGAATAATTCTTGAGGAATCCATATTGAATTGTGTGTTGGCTAATAATGATATAGACAAGATCAATTCCGCAAATTCTTGCCTTGTGTTTCCATCTAAGTTGTCTGTTTTTTTAGGTAATTTTGATAAGATTCCTGCTTCTACCATCAGAGCCTTGTTACTGAAAAAGGGAACCAAGAAAACAGAACAATGTTAAAGAAATGAATTATGAAACAACTCAAATCCATTAACATGGCCAAATCTGAAATATAGAATATAATCAAAGCTTTAGGGACCCCATTTTATGACTTTGTTTCATTATATTTAATTTATTGGTCAACTAACAAGTTGGGAAATGATAGAAAAATGGTTAGGAATTAAAGTTGGGGTAGGGGGTATCCCAATCATGTAGGGGTCCTCAAAATAAATAATCATAGAAAATTTAAAAATTATTGAGAGTGAGAAGTCAATAAGATTCTGCTTAATCAGATCAGTGCTAGGAGCTAAAGGTCAACACAAGTAGATTTTTTTCCTATTTCTTATTTAAAAAACACTTTGAATACATATAAATATTATATATAAGGTAGAATAATATGTCCATAACAATTAAAAAATATTCCTCAACTTAACCCATTGTCGCTTCCACAATGAATATTGCACTAGATAACAACAACAAACTCAGTGTAATCACACAAGAAACGTAGATAACTGTTTTCAATAAACCTTTTGTTCAATGAATGATATATATATATATTTTTAAAAAGGCGATTCAACTCTCTTCATAATTAATCCAAGTAGATATGTTAGAGATGAGGTGAAAGGAACTAGACGCTATGATCATAGAGTCGATTCAACCATCTTCATAATTACCATAAGTATGTGGTCATACCACATACTCCAAGTCTTTTTCAGATAAAATAAAATGTTATGGCTAGAAAGTCAAGTTGACTCAACTAACTTATCCTTGCAATTTTAAGGCTTCCTAAATAAAATGGCTATAAATAAAAACCAAGTTGATAAAATCCATTTGCTAGTTGCTTTCCTAGTCACCTATTTAAGGCATTCAAATATGAAAAGGGCTAACTTAGATTTTGTCTCATTGTGTAAACGTTGTGTCATGTATGAATATAAGTTATAACCATTGAGTGAGCGAGTTCGTCTCGGATCAAAAATTTACTCGTATAATACTCAAACTTCACAAATAAAATATTAAATTGTCATCTAACATTTACAATAACTTACGATATCGTATTAGGAGTTTTTTTTTTTTTTTGGATTGATGTAACTTAGGTGTATTAAAATTTCATGGGGGTCTATTATAGGAGGTGTACGTACTAGCCAGTCATGAACTTCTTGGGTACTTAAAAAGGATATTCCCAAGACCAAACCTCACGTGCCACACAGTAGGGATTTAAGTCAAAAATTGGCCACGCAAAGTGGCCTGTAGGATCCATCTTCTGATACATTCTCTTTTATGTAGTAAGTTACACATCCAATAAAAATCAGCCACGTCATTTCACCGCATTATAAGTCCACTAGCCTAATGGGATGAACTTGTACAACAACGATGAAGACCCCTTTGTGTAATAAAATCACTATAAAATTCTCAACCAAAAGTTTCAGCCCACCAAATTAATTAATATTATATATGATAAATGATAGTTAATTTTATTTTTATGACGGTGATGTTAGGAACCTTTTGCACGCATCTTAATCAGGTTTTATTTTGGTAATAAAAACAAATCATGATATAGAAAATATTTTCTATTCCGAAATGAATAAAGCAATTTTTAAAATTCATGAATATGGGATAAAATGTAGGAGAATAAACATTGAAATTCCACTTTTAGTAATTGGCTAATTTTCAATATCTCACATTTAAATAAAATGACAAATCATTATAAATTCACGATTCTTAAAATAAAATTAATATGAATATTAATGCAACATCAAAACTAGCACTTATACTTGATCATATTTTGATAAACAAAATAAAAATGAAGTAACATAAAAGAGTGATTAAATAATTATTCAAAACTGACAAAATAGACAAAACTTACGTGAAAGAGCCATTAGCAAGTTCGGTCAGTGCCTGCACCGCTAATCTCTGCCGCCGCAACACCGCCTGATCAGAACCACCGACAACCATGGCAACAAGCGGCGGAATCACACCGAGCTCCGCCATGAATTTCCGCCTCTTCAAATCCTCTTTAGCCAACTCTATTATCTCTTTCACCGCCACCTCTTTTTCATCGCAGTTCCCAAAGTGAAGTTTCTTCACAGATTTTTGCAAAATCATCCATCCATTATCTTTATCACTCTCTTTTCCCATTATACCCTTTTCTTCAATCACAATAAAAATCTCTGAATCCTTAGTTGGCTGATGATCAGACGGTTCCTTAGATTTAGCCTTAATCTGAAGGAACCGCTTGAGTTTAGTGAAGAACCTTAGCTTTATGTAAGTCGAATAAAAATTACTTGGAGTATTTGTATTTGACATGTTTATGACAGAAGAATGGTTTTGTACGGTGATGAGGAGTGGGGGTGGGGTGAAATTCGGATTTAATTAAGTGTGTTTAATTTATGTCTTGACTTTTGGTGAAAGAAAAGGGATTAATATTGAAAAAAAGAGGAGAAGACTTTGTGGAGAGAAAAAAACAAGAAGAGCAGAGAGCACATGCCGAATATGTCAGTTACATAGAAAGAGGAGAATGGAATACGTGACCTTCTTCCATTCTTATAAACAACTGTTACATAGCCGAACATGTTTGACATAATTTCATAGTGATCCTTATAGTTTCTTCTACTTGTGGGAAAAACCCCTATATTTTCACTAATTGAAGAGTCTATATGCATTTCTTTGAATGACTCTAGTTTTTTAAGATTTTATTTTAGGCATAATATATATATTGAACCATAAAATTAGCTTCAAATTTTAATTTTGACCTCCAACTTTCAAAATGCATAAACAGACATTTTAACTATCCAACTTTTAAATAAATAAACACATGAGTCCTACATGGCGCAATACATGTAGGACAAAAAATGACATGTAGGACACGTGTGTCTATTTTTTCAACTTTATACAAGTTTAAATGTCTACTTGTGCACATTTAAAATTAAAGGACATAAATGTAATTCAAAACAAAGTTAAAGGACATATTTATGCATTATGCTTTTATTTTACTCTACAAAGGGAGATTAAGCAACAAACTAGTGACGGATGACCTGATTATCCACAAAGTTTAGGTACTTCTTTTCTACAACGAAAGTATGATATGTCAATAAAGTTATAAGAAGAATTTGTAAACAAGTCAAATATCAAAAGGGTCAAACCAAGGCTCCTAATCTTTATGGATCTTGAGAAAATTGTAAGCAACCCAAATGGAAAAAAAATATATATGTAATGCATAAATGCCTAACAGTTTTATAATATTTGAAGTCTCTTTAATTTGGAATTTAATTAACACCCGTGGTCACATGTTAATTGCATGATTATTCACTGATTATTACCAAGAACACCCCACAAGGGTTGTTTCACGTATCATAGAATTTTACCTCCCTTTTTAAATCTTCATTCATAATTTGCATTTTAGATCTATATTGATTTTGATGCAAATCATTAATTGTTTGACGTGGGAGTCAGGGTGCACCATGCCCCATGTTTCCCAGCCCTTTATTGGGTTAATAATTTTCGATATTAATCAAATTTAAAATTTAAAATAAAAGCATCATTAATAAAGTTCATGCAATAAACAAAGGGTAACGTCTATGGCTAAAAATTTGATCAGAAATTTTAAAAGTTTATAATATATTTTTTATTTTTAAAATAAATTGATTTTTTTTATTTTTCAATTAAAAGTTATTAAAGTTAAAATGATAAAAATGTTCAAAAAGGCAAAATAACATAATGTGAAACATGTTATTTTACTATTCTGATCAAATTTTCCGGCCAAATTTTTTTTTTCATAACAATAGTACATCTTTAACTAATTTTTTTCTTAAAGAATGTGCTCGATCAATAGAGATAGATGGTATGATTCAACTTTTATTTAACAAGTCACGAGATCATTAATTACAGGGGAACAGAAATCATCCTTAATTCAGCGACAAAATTATTATAACTTCGTACATGAAATACTGTTTTACTTACTTATTTTACTAGGTGGGAGGGTTGAATATTTATTTATATGTTAAAAGAACTTATAAAAGTAATATGCAATTTCAAGGGGGTCAAAATAATAGTTGTAGTAGCTTTTATGAGGCACTTGGATGTAATCTTATCAAATAATTTAAATGACCATGACAAATTTTCTTAGTCCATAAAATTAAACCAATTTTTTAATTTAAAAAGCTAAAATAAAATTTAGAATATTGTTTAAGTACAATTTAAGTATACGTATTAATTTTAATTTTAATATTAACAAATACTGTATTGATCTTCTCATGTGCACAGGGTTCATTACTACTATCATTCTTGGATGTCACAAAGGGATAGCTTACTACACAGTCCAGCTATTGCATCATTATTAATGTCATTAAATTAAATTGACTAGTATTAATTTTGTGTTTAAGAAGATCATAGATTTAAAGTTGGACAAAAAAGAGTGTAAACCGGAACACACGTGTGAGTCTTATGTAGCCTAATTAATTTAGTTTCAGACAATCAAACATAAGCCGAGTTTTGTGCTGCTTTAACCAACTTAGTTCCAGCTTTTTCATTAATTATTTCTCCATAATTAATTGAAAGAATATACAGAAAAATACATAAAATATTTATTTACCTAAAAAATTGAAAGTTATTGAGAAAATCTTTAAAAAATGGAGAATAGATAGTTTTGAATCGAAGGAGTTACGAATTTGTTATTTTACTGTGTTACAAAAGAAATTTGATTACGTCCATTGACGTACCAATTCAGTTATCTTTATTCCTTATTAATATCTAACTTAAAAGTATAGTAACAATATTTTCTTACACGCGCTGAATAAATAATTTAAGGGAAATGAAAATGCTTAACCTCTGTATATTGTTTGATTCTTTTAGTTGTAATTGAAAATTGTCTAGTACGGAAGGGGTGTCAAGGAATTAATTAAGCTAATTACTCTATAGTAAATCTTACTGAAAAGGTATTGAATACGTGTTCGATCTACTTAATTAGGGATAAATTAATTACTCATATACTTATAAAATAGTTACTACTAAAGATCAGTTATATATATAGAAATAAATCAATAGGAGCTTCAACAATTAAAGTATATGAGCTGGACCAAGCTAGATTATCGAGTATTAATATATGTGGTAAGCTACATACCAGCTTCTCTGGATTATCCTTAATTCTACCACCTAATATGCTCACTTTATTATTAAGTATTGATTTGGTATTCTATTAATCATGATACCATTAATTTCAATGTAGGATAGAGTAAAAAATTCAGGGTCACCCACAAGGGTATTATAAGGCTTATTATTCCTAATTAATAATTTCTATATAAACACGTATATATGTTGTGTAATTAATTATTACTTTTTTTAAAAAAATACAACGAAAATAATGTTATGCTTTATTTTCTCCTTATACAATCAGGATTTAAGTTGTGATATAGAGGTTATTTTTAAATATTTGTGACAATCATCGTAAACGAGTAAATTTCAATCGCGATTCATCCTATAGATATGATTATATTTATTCATTCCTATGTGAATTTATGATGTACGTATTATGTACTTAGTTGGAAAGGAAATTTTTACCATAGAAGCGTGTGGTGGTTGGTCTTTGGAAATTGTTCGATAACCAATAAGAAAAGAGGAAGAAGAGAGTTAGATATTAAAAAAAAATAATTTAATAAAAGTTTGGGAGTGGAATGTGCATTATAAAGAGTAGTGTTATGGTCTGGGGTGGCATTTCCACGTTGGATTCCACCAAAAAAATTTAGCTATCGACATATATGAATATATAGTCGGAATGAAAATTAATTGTAGCACATGTGCAAGTTTAGTTTGGTGATGCAAATTTAGTTTGGTATGATTATATTGTGTGAAGGACACTTTAAGATCAATCAATAAGGTCAAAAATAAACGGCTGATCTAAAGTATTTTAATTTTTTGATTTATATCTGAGTTATTAGATATGTAAATTTTCTATTTGAACTAGAAAACACTTTAACTATCAGTTGTGCTCTTTTTCTACATGAATGGGGTGTAATTTTTCAAGTAAGTAAAGAGAACAATGGATAGTTGATACGTGTTTCAATAAATAATGGTGATAGTTCACGTAGAAACCCGCACACCTAATAATTCGTATAAAAAATTAAAAATATCGATATACTTTAGATGTGTTTTTAATCGTTGACTCAATAAATAACGCATGAATCTTCTCATGTACGTTCCTCTTCTTCTTTTGGGCTCCTTGGTTGCTCCCCATTTTTTTTTAATACATGGTAGACGAAAAGTAGGTGGTTATATGAGGTGTTCCACCACAAACTATATATCCTAATTTGTTAAAAAGAAAATGTAATTCCTTTATCTTAATTTTTGATGGTGAAGCCCAAGTGTCAAAGAATGACGGCCATTTTATTTCTTGTTTCCTTAATTTGAACCAATATATATACCTAACGTTTGAAAAGCTTAGTGATCAATTATTTTATATAGTGTGTAAATATGTTTGCTTAAAAAGTTTTGTCCATTCACAAATAGGAATTTGAAACCTCACAATTCTCTTTTTTTTCTTAATTGACCGCCAGTCCGTGACTTTGGTCGATATCCTACTGTATTAATTTAAGTAATTAACAATTTGTAACTCACATGCATATAAATTTTGTAAAATGTAAAAAAAAATAAATGGATGTGGCTTTTTTGGGACAGTTTGGGAGGTTCGTAAAATACCTTCGAAGCTGTCTTTTTTTTTTGGCCGGTGAAAATCACATACACGTGAGAGCAGAATATTATACTATGCTTATAAAAAATAATAATATTAAAAATAATTTTTAGAGATATATATTAAAATTTTAAATTTTTAATTAAATTTAAATTGATTGACTCTCGAAAAATAAAATGTATCACAAAATGTATATTTCTAGTTTGTATGATTCTAACTGGCCCAAGTCCTTCCACAGGGAATAGATGTTTCAATAATGGATTGTAGGGTACAACTTTTTGTAACTTTAGCAATAAGCTATTTAATTAGGAAACGGACCAAAAATACTCTTCGTAGAAGTTGGAATATAACATTGTAATTATTAATAAACAGAGAAGTAGCTGATGGCTAAAGTTAGAAATTTCCTTTTTCCTTTTATGAAAAAATCATGAAAACATTTGATCGATTTTGACGTTAAAACTTTTGTTGTATCATGTTGTGTACGTATTAGTTCAAAAGTTTCATAATTATTTTCCTTTTCTTTCCTACCTTTAATCATAGCCCCTTTTAATTTTCCATTGTTTGTCTCAGCATGACAAAAATATCTTTGAATATATTTTTAATGGCCCTACTATTCACAACTTCAGTTGTACACATTAATACCCAAAACACCTAGGAGTCGTTGACGTGAGATATGCAGTATAATAATTTTCAAGATAAAATACTTCCGCATTTGGTTGGCGGTAATAGACAGTGGTGTAATTATTTATTTCATCATTTATACCTTAATAATGAGATAAATTTTATAATATATATGGTAAAATAATTTAACACAAGATAACTTATTTCTAAATAATTAATCCTGAAATAATTTGTTTTCAACTACATGCGCTTGTAGAACCTAACAAAACGTTGGAGCTGAGCTAATCAAGATGGCGACTTTAGACGGAAGATTTTTTTTTTTGCGGAACATTACTTTTTTCATAAATTTTTTTAACAAGGTCAAAAATTAAATTAAATACTGATCCTTAAAGAGACTTACCGTGAAAATTTATTATGAAAAGTGTACTGGACTGTACACACCTCTATTTAGAAGGATCCAAAAGTGAAAAAGGGCCTATGTAGTTTGTTTTTTTGGGTGGGCATTTGGTATTTCGATTCAGTTTCGTTTTTTTTTTTTTGGTTTTTGTAAATTGTGTATCGAATATCGAATCGAAATATTTTGGTTTGGTTTTTATTATTTCAATTCAGTTTTGTTATTTCGGTTTTTTAATGGGCCTGCTTAGTTGGGCTTTTAAAAATTACAAATTTTTTTTTTGATTTTTCAGCTTAATGGGCTAAAAACAGTTACATCAAAAAGTCTTTTACTTTTTATTTTTTTATTTTAAATTATAATATTTATTATTTAATATTAATAATTAATATAATATAAATATATATTATAATATAATATATTTCGGTAAACCAAAATACCGAATAACACAAAATTACATACCGAAAATCGAACCAAAATACCGAAAAATACAAAAACATATACCGAATACCTAATCGAAAACCAAAAAACCGAAACTGAAATACCAAAAAAATTCGGTTCGATACGGTATTTTGGTTTTCCGGTGTTTATGTCCGGCCCTAGTTTTTTTGGACAAGTTGCATGTTTGGCCACCCGGCCAAAAATAATTGTATTTAGGAAAAATTACGCTTATAAATATATACTAGTTAATTAGTTATAGTTTGCTTTAATTATAGTTTATGACTTAATTTTAGTTATAATTATGTGGTTTACTTTTTTAGTTTTGTATAATTAGCACGTTTGTATAATTTAGATTTGTATGATAGAATTTGTATAACTTTTGTATAATTCAAAATTTATGTAAGATAATTTGTATAACTGTTTACATTTTTTATGTTTGTAATTGTATAAATTTGATATTTTGAGGTTACACAAAAATAATTGAATTTTACAAATGTACCCGATGAATTATACAAACCTCCAAATTATACAAATGAGACAGCTTAAACTGTAGCTACAATCTATAAATATGCAAACTACAACTATGAAGCATAATTAAGTTTATTATAATAACTATTTACAAAAGTTCCCCTCGTATTATTAGGTAATAGATTTTAAAAAAATATTTTATGTATATATTACTAATATAATCTTTTTTATATATTTATTGACTACTATTTTTTTGTTGGACAGTTATTTATGTTCGTTTCTGAAATAATTACGACCCTAAATACTTCGACCAACTAATTTACTAAATATGTTCAAAGTGTATAAACTATGTATACTATACATAAAATATACATACTTATACATAACATATACATTGATATATTTTGTTCATGTTGATAAACTAGGCAGCTGAACAATATTGTATTCGTAATTTTCCCTCATTTCAATTTAAGCGAACTTCTCAAGCCCAAGAAAGTGAAGAAACCCGAGGACCCATCACTAACAAACAACCTGTAATAATTTACGATCTATCTATCTTTAGCTTATAATTACATTAATCTCTTAAAAAGTAACACAAATCGAATATATAATATATAATTCGGATATATTAAAAACTAATTTAGATACATTAAAAATTAGCTCAATTACATTATAAAATAAACCGAATACATAATATGTAGCTCAGAATATTAAATACTGATTCGAATACATTAATATGCAGCTCAGGTACATTAAAGAAATAAGGAAAATATAAGACTGTGTATTTCAATAATTTTTCTATTTTTTAAAGCAATTACACTAGACGCATTACATCATTCAATACTCACAAGTCACAATCACCCTCCATCTCTGCATACACAAATTAAAGAGTGTAATATAATAGGGTAACAAACTATTTACATATAGTCATCAGGCCACTGAAGGGCAGTAGAATATAGCATGAAATTTCCAAGTCCAAATCAACCGCTATTTGATGACAATGAAAACATCAACATTACATACAAAGCAGTTGAATGATACTAATAAAATGGCGATAATCGTCATCAGAACAATAAGCTTGAAGAATCGAAGCAAGAAACACGTTGCCTCTTGTTCGGATAGGCTGAATATTCTGGAAATGCAGAAACTTTATCCAGTACAGAACTAAACGCCTGTCGAACAGAGGATAAGAAAATTTCTCGAGCCTGAATAGTGGCACATCCTCCTCCTCCATGGATCGAATTCGTGAAGAGAAACACGTTCTTCACTCGACTTCCTAATGTTGATATTTCTGACTTCACTAAATTGACATGAAGAGAATTGATAGTTTGCTTTAAATCTGATAAAAGATGAGTTCTGTATTCACAACAAACGGACGCCCTGTAAAGACACGTCCCATCTATTGCATTTTCAGCAATTATTTCAACTTTTATTTCATCAGAGTCCAATGGTATGAAGAACCTTTCACTAACATGAGTTGCTGTTTCCTTCAATTGTTTCACTTGACGTACTACTTCAGCTAACAGTGCTGCTTTGTCCATCTGAAGTAAAAGTCATAACCATTAGTTAAACCTCAATCAAAGTAAATTATTGATATGACATCAAAATGAAAGTCATGTTTCAATTGAGTCTGATGTGTATAATCAAGAACGTGACATATTTAATGGACACACTAGCAAAAAAAAAAATTTAAAAATTGAAGTCAGAAGTGTCTAGATAAAATATACTGACAAATTTAAGGGGTTAGTTCATGTATTCCGCAGAATAGTTCTTTCTAAAAAAATAGGTCATGGTAGATGACATGAAAATGACTATCTTAATAAAAAATTAAGTGTTTTAGGTCAAATGATTAACTCATAGTTGTTAAGGTCATGTCGTCAGTTTTTGGACCAAAGTGCTAACTGCAATAATATTACTAAATAATTGGTGAACAAAGTCAAAAAGTGATCAAAGAGACACAGTCCTAACTACTTTTGCTAATAATATAACTAATTAATTGAACAAATCAAAACGTGTTAGCATAGATAAAGAGGTTTAGCCTTTATCAAATGAATAAAAATTTCAATCAGCCGACAAACCGCCTAAGAGTTTACTTTGTTGATCAACTTTATAGTATACATTTTATATCTATAATGTTCCATCAATACAAGTTACTCCAAGAACTAGCAATTCCTAATTATGATCTATGAGGGAGTCAATATTCACCTTAGATGTTTTAGATTTAAATTTCTGACACTATTTTTATTTTTCGAACCCCCGAAAATCAAGGATCTCCAATTGATTATGAAAGGACCACATCAAACCAATACATGTTCAATTCTACATAGAAGTATAGCCTCCCTAAATTCCTTCTATCAGAACAAAGGGGGAAATAAACAGAAGAACTATCAGCGGCAGATACAGAATTTTCAATATACATAAAAAAAAAAGAATTTAACTCTATATTTCCAGCAAAAAAACCCTTCCGCCCCTCTACTTCCACGATGACTAGGAATGCATTGTCAACTTAGATCTAGTGACCAGTGAATCACAGATCAAAAGGCGAGATTTACAGAGATTCTTCATTAATCTAGCAGCCGAAAACAGACTCAGCCTTAAGATGTATGCACTCATAATGAAAATTCATTTCTTAATTTTCTTTATCTGTGAGAGTTAGGCAATACAACCAGGTTTGTTTCAAATCAAACTTAGGTAAAAACTTGTGCAAGTGATACAAAACTGACCTAACAACAATAATGCAAGTTTCAAATTGCAATAGTACTGACATTTCTACATCTGTTATCAGATTCTCAATACCAATATAGATCATAACATGGAACAGCATAATTAATCATCATTCTTTAATCATCAGGAATGTAGAGAAGTAACTTACTTTATCAGAAGATGGCACAAGATTCCTGAGTGTAGACAAATGAGCATTGATCCTCTGCCTTCTTCGCCTCTCTGCCTCGCTATGGCTCTTCAATGCAGCAATTGTTTTCCCCTCTGATTTTCCAATTTTTTTCTCCACTCTTCCACTAGCCTTGACTAATTCACCTTTCTCACTATCCAACACCAAACTTTGAACAACCCCTTTTGCCTCATTCTCACAAAACTCACCTAAATTCCTACAGTTCATTCTAACAAATTGATGCACACGAATACAAATAAGTCCTTTTCTTGTATATTATTGTATATGGATGGTATATGTAACAATATCTCACATTTCAAACAAGACTCAACAAACCATAAGTTATTAAAACAAAGATTTTTAGTCACTAGGATTCAACAACAATTTTTTTAGTACCATCTAAGGTTCAGCTCCAGGAGGGCGAGTTGTCGGAGCAAACCAAAAAGAGATCATTCGAGGGATAATCTTGAAAATTGAGAAAATCTTGGCAGCAGATAGAGTGTTAATTGTGATAGTTGAGAACATAACTGCCATAGAAGATGTAAACTAAAAAGATTTAAAAAAAATAAATTTGAAGTTTAAACAAATTATGGGGAAAACAAAAATTAGCAAGAAAACATCCACATTTTCTTTCTAATGGTCAGCATCTCGATGAATATGAAGTTGACTCTGTTGAGCAAATCGATGAATATAAAGAGCAAACAAATCGAAACCCCAGAAATAAACAAACAAAGATTTTGTGTGTTGTTGAAAAGGACAAAATGGACACAAGACTTTTTGATCTTCTTGGTTTTGAAGATGCTAAAAAAAAATGTTATGGCGTATGGTGTTTAGTGTAGGAGTTGATGATATAAATAGAGAATTGAAAATTTGCCAATTCAAGCAAAAAATGATTAAAGAAATATATGTTTTTGTTGTGTAAATAAAAGACAATGTATACTTAATAATAAAATGAATGCAAGTGCGTATGTGGAGAAATTCAAATAAGTTGAACAAACAATGAAATATGTAAAATATTAGATAAAGGCATGAATGCTACATATTCATGATTTTAAAATGCTGCCCTTGTCATTTTACCTTCAATAAAATATATCTTTTTGTGTTTGATATCTGCTTTGAGGTCTGTCTAATTTGATTTGCATCGAAACATTTTCATAGATTAAATCACTTTCTATTAAAGACAAATATACAATCAGAGTTCAAATCTAAAACATTTAATTAAGAAAGAATGAATATTGATCGAATTCCTATAATTTTTGATGGTATCTTTATTAAATATAGTATATTTATATTATATAAAAGAAGCAAACTTGTGCAGTGTTTCTACGAAATGATGAAAGGTTATAATGTCCATTGATTGATTCTAATATAACCCCGGCCTAGGGTCCAAAAAGGGTGTTATAGTATTGTTTTTGAGAATCAAAATAGTGTGGTTCTTTAAATATTTTAAATTTATTTTTCCTCACTTTTATAAAAGAAAATAAAATAGAAATTGTGAAAAGATCAATTATTATATGTACTCGATTTTGAGAATGAAATTTGACAAATTGTCAAGTGCTGATCCTAAGTGACAAGCAAATCATAATATAATAACACAAGAGGAAAGATCAAAATTGAAACCTACAAGCTATATAACAAGTCAGATACAAATTCAAAATTAAATATTATGTAATAAATTGATTCGAGTTAGAGACAGACTCAAAATTAGATGTTAATAAACTAAGGATCAGCACCCATCCCTAGTCTCTTTCACACTGTCAAGTCTTAGACGTCATCTCCAAATGATCAGTCTATAACCTCACTTATAAGTAATTAAGGTTATTGGCCAAACAATATTTATTAATGTTTAGCATATTTCAGTTTTAATTGATAGATAAAACTTTGATTAGCGCGCTAGCAATTGACCGGTCACCGAAGTAGTTGAAATTTGCAATAATAGAGGTTGAATATTGCAATGCATTATTATTTTATTGCCTTCCTCTTGATTGATATTTAAAAGTATATTCAGAATAGGTCCGAAACCGAAAACCACATGAAACATTAGCTATCATAAAAGTTTTAATACAAACATTATTAATATATTCATACTTTATTTGAAGATGCGAACCTTTTATCTCTCAACATATGTATCATTAGATTATTATTCTTTTATTAAAATCCTAAATAAAAAAAAGTCAAAACTTAAAAAAACTTTTTTTTTTTAAAGTCAAATTTGAAATATTCTTGTTTTAGAATCTCAACTCCATTGATTGATTGACTTTTAAAAAGTTGACAAGAAGTTAAGACACCATAACACTATCATAAATAAATAATTAAACTTGAAGTCATTATTAGGTGGTTAAAATAATTGTACTCAAATTAGCTGCTGAAAAATGGCTGGTGTAACCGTTTTTGAAAGAGAAATATTGGTAGACTTATACTTTTTAGTTAGGTTTTAAAAGGTGTTCATATTCTATTCATCCATGACGTGGCATTTGATGCTTATAAAGTTAACAATAAAGAAAAAAGAAAGTTTGGACTAAACCAAATCAGAAATAACTAAAGTTAGTTCACTCAATTTATTAATAAGAAAATAATTAATTTCTGATTATATAAGTGAACACATATTCAAACCAAAAATAAAAATGATGAGCGTATACTTATTCCGGATCGGAGGAAATAACTAATTATCATGATGGAACATAGTTGACTGTTACCAATATTATTAGATAGTACTATAGTTAATTAGTTATGATTATATATTATTCAGTTGTATTGAAGCTCTAACTAAATTTTGAATCACGCACTACATGATTTTTTGGGGTGATGTTTTAAACATGATTTTTTTTATATTCAAAGTTCAAACCTGAGACATCTGGTCAAGAGTGAAATTGAAAAATTAGATGGAACTTTTTTTTGATATTGATGTGTATATATATCATATATTACTAAAAGCATGAACAAAAAAATTGAAAGTTGAATTACGGTTTTACCCTTTCTATAAATTAAATTGTTATAAAATATTTAAATATTTAATTATATAATTTTAATTAAATGTTAATGACTTTTAGACTTCCTAAGATTAATTCCTAATTAAATATCTAATCTATTAATATTTATCATCTATAATCTATATGTATATAATAATTATAAATTTTTTTAAAAAAATCTTTACCTAATTTATTTTTCTTTTCCTCTTCTTATAACTTTTTCCTTAACCCCTCTCATGAATAATATAATTGATGTGAATAAACTATTATTCTTTATGATAAATAACGAAATTTAATAATTTATACTCTTAATATTCATAACTCTCATCTTTTCATATTCATAACCTCCAAATATTTAAACTAAAACTTTATGATATTTTTTGATATTCTTTCTATTTTATTTATATAAATTTAACTTCTTATCTTATGAAACCTCTATCAAGATTATTAGGCTATTATTTTTATTCTATAGTAAAAACAGATGAAGACTCTTGAATTTTGATAGGATATGAAAGGAGTCGATAAAAACTCAGAGAGTTATGTACTAATTTTGCACTTATTTTTTCATCTATATATACATCAATCTTATAAGAATAATATCTATATTGTATTTTTTTCTGAAATATTTTGTTTCTTTTTGTCTTTTTTTCACTCTGTTAGACTTCTTAATTTAGTTTTCTATGAATGTTTTATTGCCATAAGTCTTTAAATTTTGTAATTACTACATTTTATTATTCATTACAATATACATATATATTTCAATAGATTTTAGTCATTCTAACGTATCTATAAAAATTTACATGAAACACACGTGCGAAGCACGTTCTCAGAAACTAGTATAACAATACTTGTGAGATTTGCGCTGAATAATATATCAATCAATACTTACTAGTCATAAGAAACACGTACTCTTATTGGGACATTATTAATTTCATACAGAACGCACGTCATATATTATTGTTGCAAGGGAAAGCCGGTGATAAGTCAAATCAAATTTAAACCATATAACCATTATAATATTACTTATTTAACATGATGCACATACAATACAATTAAATAGAAGCTGGCACCTTTTTAGTGCTATAATAACGTAACTATGGACAGTTCAATAAGAGACTACTTCAAACCCACAAACGTATTCACATATGTTTTTCAGGAAAATCTGAATAGCTCAGTTGATTGGCTACGCAAATCTTTAGCTTGTTCCTGAAAATTCATAATCCCTCCCCTATTCCAAACCCAAAAAAAAAAGAGTATTCACATATGTTGATGGTTGAAAAATACTAGTAGTAAAAATCTAAGGATAATTAATTTCATTTAGGCAGTGGGATAAGAAGCCTTCATGGCAAGTCCACAAAGGCCTTTTTTATCATCAATATCTCTTTTCATGTGTGCATATCCATTTTCACCCCATTTACTTCCCCATGAATTCTTTATAATCCAATATTTTGTACCATCACTTGCAGCACCATATCCCACTGCTGTAACAGCATGGTTAAGCCAAGTACTGCATGATCCACTAAATACACCACTTGAATAAAACTGGAAATCGAAGCTACTCCCATCGATTGCCACCGACACCGGTTGATTAGCCACAGCTTGCAAAAGAGCCTTCTCGTTGTTGGCCGGTACATCTTCATATCCTGTAGTAATTAATTAACGACAAGTGTTAAATGAGCGAGCTGAATTATAATTTTTTTTTTTAAATAGGCTAAATGTGTGTACCTGTAATTTTGGCTACTGAAAGAGCTGATTTTTTCTTGTTGCAGACACCATCTGCTGCCTGGTATGGATAATTTGCTTCAGTAGTAAGGCCCTTATTTTTTATGATGAATTGAAAGGCAGTATCCAAGAGTCCTCCGGTGCAACCTAGGTCCTCGCCTTCGACATCACAATCTACAAGCTCTTGCTCTGATAAAGGAATTAATTTTCCTGTTTTCAGTTGGTGTAGCCCTTCCATAGCTGCTACTGCAGAAAATGCCCAACAGCATCCTATATGTTTCCATACCACCAAACAAAAAAATTATAAACAAAAGAAAGAAAAAGTGTGTGTGTTTTGAAAGAGCACAAGCTACCTTTTTGAAAATTTCCTTTAAATTATGAGACAGTCACAAAGAAATGGAAATTTGTCCCCTTCTTTTTGTTTTGTTTTGTTTTGTTGACTCTATGATCATATTATTTTATTTAATAAATTCAAAATGACTAATTCATGTTTAGGATAGAACCAGAAAAGTAAATTTGTCTTTTTTTAAACATATATATATATATATATATATATATACGAAATGGCAAGTTGCAAGTATAAGGAGGAGAGGAGTTAGCAAGTATCTAAACTTCTTTAATTTAATGAAAAATTATATTGTTTATACCTGATTAAATTATTTTTATGTATATATAGATTTTGAATCACTTAATAAAAATTTTAACTATGTAAATATTTATTTTAATCAAAATAGTGAATAAGTAAAAATGAACGAAAAAATAATAATAAAGAAGTAGGGGAAAAATCTTGACTAACCACATTCCATTTGGTCCTTGATAGGGGTAACAGCTCCTTTCCTTCTCCAATCCATAATAGGCGGTACGTCTGTCATATTAGCATACCTAAAATGTGTTTTTGGCTTTGAGGAGGACATAATCTTAGGGTGTGATGAACTCTTGAAACCGGTATGTAACACACGAAACTCTTCGTTTGTGAGATCAGCAAATTTATTAACGCCAAGTTTGTACCCTTTATCTTCTCCAGCATTAAAAGTTTCTATACGTTCGACGTTTTCTTTGAATATCTTAAAACGTATTTCTTTCTCTTTTAGATCGTTGTAAATTTTATCATGATGGGCAATCCATTGCTCATGCCTAACTCGCATGGTTGTCTCATTGTTAATCGGACGTGATGAAGCTAATTGAGAGCTCCAAAGTCCAAAAACTATAAAGAACAAAGCTAAGCAAATGTATTTGCTAGGATTTGTAAATATGGTCATTATGGAACAACTAGTTATTTTATTATGAGATTAAGGAAAATGATTTTTTTTTTGGATGAATGTTAAAGCATGCTAGGCCAAAGGTATTTATAGGCAAGAAATTCCTACAAGTTGAATCTCCTGTTGTTGTTGCATAGATAAAGTCATACTATTTTAGATTTCTTGTACAATTTTCTAACTCATTAGGTGTTGGACCAAACTTTTAAGAGAACATAAGTATAAAAGCTAAGAAAAAAATAGATATTCTCTAAATATAATTTTTTATATTTTTTTGAAAAATAGTATTGAGAAAATATACTTAAAAAACTTTTTATAAGTTTGGCTTAATATTAATTGCTACTCAAAAAGTAATTTTCAAATTGGTTAATCAAACACAAATAATTTCTCACCAAAAGAATAATTAATAAAAAATTATTCTCAAATAAATTAATTTTAGAAGTTTGGCCTTGCTAGTCACTTTTAGATGGAATTAAATCAGTTATCGTGCTTAACATGAAAACCGTTGCATACTACCCCTCGACGGCTGTTTTTTTAATTTTTTAATTTTCTCGTAATAATAATTTGTTAAGAAATTTTTATTATCTTCTGCTTGCAGTATCAAAACAGCTCAAAAAAACTTTTAAATGTGTGTAACTCGTCATATCATATTTATCAGCTGTATATGTGTTTTCGTGTGTGCATCTTCAAACATACTAGTAAAGGTGATAAATTGATCCATAGATCATTATTTTGCTAAAACTCCAAACTTATCTCATGAAACATCGACTTTTAATTACTAGTTGTTGGTCTAAAATGACTTAAAAATACTCCTAACATGATATTATGTCTTCTTCAAAAGGCCGCATTATACCATTAAGAGTATTCATCACTTTGTAGGTAACTTCTTTCTCGCTTTTTTATGTGACTTGTACAAATTATACTTCTTTCTTTCATTAGTCACATTCTCTAGCTATTTCCATCACATGACTACTAGTGGTAATTAAAAATTTTGAATTTTGGTTATTAGGAAATAACACTAAAAATATGGAAAATCATCATGATTTCTATTCAAGTGGATTGATCTAATCCATACTTTTTGCTGTCTATTTTTATTTGTGATGTTATGCTTTTTTAAAAATTTAATATGACTTATTTTTAAAGTAAAATTAAATTAATTACATTAATTTGATATTTTAAATAAAATATTTAAATATACAAAAAGTACTATATCTTGTAATTTTTTTACATATCATATGATAAAAAACACATAATAAAATATCAGTCAAAATCTTTATAATTAACTCTAAAGCAGAAATTTATGATAATTACAAGTGAACGAAGACAATATAGTAATTTTTACGGTATACATGGACTATAGTATATGAAACCATCAAAGCATGCAACTCATTATGGAAGAGTTTTGACTTGAATGATTGATATATACACATGCCTAGCTAAAGGCTAAACTACTAATAGTATTGTGTTTCACATTTCATGCATATGTATATACAGACGTTGACTAGGTAGGGATGTTTGACACGGAAATCTAACTTCATGCTCAGTATAATTTTAGCATTAGTTACTAACAAAATGATCTCTCATTATTTAGCCACTATTATTTTTAAACAAGAAAAGAACTTGAAGCGAATGAAATGGATCGTCGATCGGGGATGGATTGAACGGGTGGTTTTCTAAAAGAATCTAGAATTAAAAATTGGAGCGAGTTATTTTATTTTGAGTTTGCTATACGTTTCTCTGAAATAATATATTTGAACTGAAAATATTAACGAAAGAGTAATATTTGAAATCAAAATACAATGATAGATATATTATATAATAAAAAGGATATATTTTTGCCCTATTCCAATCTGTTTTTTAAATGGAAGGTTCAAATTTACAACAAAATATTATAATATAGGACTAAAAGGTTAACCGATCAATAGATCAAAGACATATTTGGTCCTAATCCATTAAAAATTATAATGAATCTGCCCTTTAATTACTTCCTGGCTTATAACTCTAAAAATTGAAGTTTTCGTACTCAAGGAGGATTTTCATACGTTACAATTTCTTTCACATGAGGATCTCTTTGGTTGAGCTTTGAGTGATAATTGTGAACTGAATATATCCATGAACACAAATCATGACAAAATATAAAACATTTCATTCTTCTTTTTCTGGAATAGAATAATTCTCTAATTATAAGAATCTATTGGTCAGCAAAATTGAATAGTTAACTTTATGAAAAAATCCAAATAACAAAAAAAAAAAAAATCCTTATCGTGGAATCCGTGTAATGATGATACTCTTTAAAAGTAAAAGGAATCTATTTCATAGAAGCAAAACATATACTATCAACACGTACGAAAAGTGTAGACCCCAAAAATTTGGAAGTAAAATGGAATCTATTTTATGCATCAAACAAAATTTGGGTCACGTTAATTTGTGGGATCGCTTGATTTATTATATATTTTATATATAAGTATGAAGCGTAATCTCTTACTCTATTGTGCTATTAGCCACAAGTTAACAGAAAAAAATGATAATTATATAGAGTGATTTATGATAATTATATAGAGTGATTTGAACGGAATCTTTTAAATTTTATTTGTTTTTAAAATTAACTTTTGAATTTTATGATTATAAAAATGTGTATAATATATTTAAAATATTTTTTAAATTTAGTAGATATATCAATTATTAAGGTGAACTAAATATTGAATAAAGAACTTGCAAAGTATAGAAATTTAATATTTGTTCTAAAAATGGATTAGAAAAGAAAAGTCACACAGTTTAATTGAATATTAAGTAAAAAGATAAATAAGATAAGAAAGCATAATGTTTTTTTCAGGAGACATGATGACGTACTCTCTATTCTAATGTCATTAGAAAATGGCGGCCATTTCGTTTTCATATAATGCTTAATAAATTAAAGGCAGGACTAATCACTAATCTAATTAATTTGTACTTATAATGACTTCTAATGTCTTATACCTATTAATAATTGTAAATAGATGGTTATAAATGCTTCAAATGTTATTTCATCACCTGTCAATTAGCATCTAAGGACTTTCTTAATTAGAAGCAATTGATTAGCAAAAGCAGGCATCCTTGTCAGTCACTTTAAACAAAATTGATAAACTTGAATTGGATTTGAAATTATATATTGATCATGCAAAGATTAGTTGCATCATCACTGTTTTAACCTTTTGATGATTGGTTGTTTACTATTCCAATTTCTATGAGTAGGCTAGAATTATGTTCATCGTATGAATTTATTTTTATCATAATTAAATTTATAAATAGACTGATTGAGTAAATATTTTTATAGTATAAATGTTAAGTACGTGTAAAACTTACTAGCCACGCGCATAACACTACTTCAATAATTATTTACCTGTATTTTTTAATATACTACCTTTTTTCTCCCTCTGATTTGGGGTATAGTATCAAACTTTTACGATTTAATCAAGTGGATTATTTACCTATATAAGTGTTGATAATATTATATAATATTTTTTAAAAAAGAATAAAATCAGTTGTTCACTTTCTCCATTTTTTGACTATAAATTCACCCTTCCGAATAAAGAATTATTAGTATATTACAAATTGCTGTCAATTTAACATATTATCAATGTCTTATTCTCGAGACTGAGAGAAATATATATATATAAACTTTATACGTAAGTGACATGGGGAATTAGGATAGCAGGATTGGACATGGGCTTGTAAGCCCAAACCCGTTTGGAGACCCTAAGCCCAATTGATTTTGGATTTATAAGCCCATACCCTAAACCCAATTGATTTCGGACTTATAAGCCCAAACCCTAAACCCAATCGATTTCGGACTTGACTAAACCCAAACCTTCAAATACCGATTTACTCCTCCTTCATGCCTACAAACTCGTTCTTTTTCCGACGAAATCCTCGCACTTCTTTTACTTCTGCCAAAAAAAAAAAAACGCACTTCTCTCTTCTGCAAAAAATAAATTGTAAGTTATTTATCTTTTTCCTGTTCTGATCTTTATGTTTCTTTGTTAAAATCTAAAATTAGACTTTTCTATGTATGGAGAACAATTTGTTTGTACAATAATTGTAGTGCCCTATTGTAATCTGTTTCTCTGTAGTTTTGCTATCTATCCATGCACATGATTCAATGTTATTGTGATTTATAGACAGTTTTATGTACTTTAGTTAATGAAAAGGGATTAAAGTCTAGTTTAGCACATTGTGATACCCAATTTTGGTCGGTTCTTTTGATCTATTGGAATAGTGCTCTAGTATTTATTTTTTCTCTTAATGCGTATCAGCAGTTGAAGGGTGTGAGACTTGTATGTCAGTGTAAGAATGAGTCTAAGATTTAGAGAACATCTACCTTTTAGAGAAAAGTATGAATTGTTGAGTATTGGAATGGAAAAACTCCAAATAGTGTGGAACATATATAGAAGTTTCGTATAATTGTTTCTAACTACTTGGGACATTTGGAATTGAGATTTGTCGTTTGAGGTAGCGATATTCCTATCTGGTGGAATGGAAAAAATCTGAATAGTGCAGAATATGTATAGAAGATTCATATAATTGACCTATTTGGGTCCTTTGGGATTGAGGTTTGAGGTAGTTGATTGATTGCAAGTCCTATCTAGTTTCATTCTGTTGTGTAGTTCTGCAATCAGGGGCAATTGTGGATCTTAAGGGTGAATTTCGGTTCACGTGAATCCATCGCTAGCCCTTCAAACTAGGTATATTGTATGCATAATTTCATAAGTGCACTGATTGGGTAACTATTTTGTTTCTGCAAGGAGGAGGGATGAAAATCCACTTATTCTTGTTCCTATAGCTTTTCTTTTACTTTTACCTTTCTTTTCTTTCTTTCATTTGTTTACCATTGCCAACTACAACCTAATTACATATCCGCTACTAATTATTTTTTGCTCACTAAATTATTCTCAATGTATATCATAATAAGTAATGGTGCGGTAAAACTTACGGGCATACGGTGTTTATACCTACCAAACCAATATACTGACACATGTCTTCTCACACATGATTATAACTAAATTATAAATAATTAATATGTATTGTTACTTTAATGTATCACTTAACTATGGCTAATTGATATAGTTAAGTGTATACACCGACTGTGGGTTAATTTGAACCCTAGTTGTGCAACCATCTTCATGAAATTCTAGATCCGCCTCTAATCAGGTACCAGGTTGTAATCACAGAACCTGATATTTAATAATTGGATGATGGTTTATTGGTATATTGCACGTATGCCCTCCCAGCATCTCTGTTATTGAATTGACGGCTTTTGTCACAAGTTGTAATGTGCAGTTTTTTAAATAAAGTTGCAATTATACGTAGTAACGTAACATGGATATTTTTTGCAATCCTAAGGTCATAGAGTTGTTTGTGAGCATGATTTTAATCTCGAAGTTTCTCTATGGTGAGTTAATGTTACAAGAAGCAAATTGTTCTAGTTCTGATTGAGGAATTGAATCTTTTTATGATATGCTATTTTTATTTTTGTGTCATTTTTGCTTATTGTTTAAAATTTGTCCAACCCTACTTTATTGTGTTAATTATGTCTTGAATTATTCCCTTGTTTATTTTAGGAGACTCTAATTCCTATTAGTTTAGGAGGCTCTTTGTCCTAATAGATTTGGAAAAGGATTGTCCTTATAGGATTGGAAAAACCTTTTCCTTATAGGTTTGAGACTACTTGGGATCTATCTATATATAGGGTATGTACTTGGGGATTCTAAAGCTTTGTGAAACTTGTTCTTCTTTCAACTCTCTACTTTTGCTGGGAGGAATAGACCTAGCCGAACCTCATTAAATCCGTGTGTTATTCTTCTTTTCTACTTTCTTTGTTTGTGATTGTGTGCTAGCTAACCCACGATATTTCCACAACATATTGCATTCACCTTTACCATATTAATTTGAAGGTACGGCTTTCTGTTATAGCTTCATTTTATATGTACATACCTGTAATTGCTTTATGTCATTTGAGGTTGCTGACTGGTAACAACTTCTGTGCTGATAAGTGATTTGTGAAATGTTAGATAATGGGGGTGAAGTGAGCATCAACCATATATAATTATTCAAGGCATCGATATGTTGCACTATATCTTTCATGGTCTTTAAAGATTTTTGGTTAACTTGTTATACAGGCATTTTCATGGGTTTCACAAAATGGGCTACATGTCTTGTCACATTTCATGAGTCGATGTAGTAAATTATGGTTATTCTTACACATGCGTAGATCTGCAATATTCTTCTCTTACACTGTGATTTCCATTGGTTGTAAACAGATTAAACTGACCTAGTACCATGGAAGCAGCTAATAACTCTGATGTTAGTATTGATAGTTCTCAAGAAGCCTCTGATGTTAGTATTGATCCAAAACCTCAAGTTATATACCGCTGCAAGAAATGCCGAAGGATAGTTGCATCAGAAGAGCAAGTTGTTCCACATGAACCTGGTGAAGGCCAAAAATGTTTCAAGTGGAAAAAGAGAAGCGACAATCCCTACAACGAGCCACCTCAATGCACCTCTATTTTTGTTGAGCCCATGAAATGGATGCAAGTTGGTTAGTCTCATTCCTAACTGTTCTTTTATTCCTATACAAAATTGCCTTCTATACTTTCAAATTACTAATGTCACTCATTCTCATCTAACAGTTGAAGATGGTTGTGTCGAAGATAAGCTTCAGTGCCTGGGTTGCAAAGCTAGGCTTGGTTACTTCAATTGGGCAGGCATGCAGTGCAACTGTGGAGCATGGATTAACCCTGCATTTCAGCTGCACAAGAGTCGACTAGATGAGTGTCATCTTTAAATGTTTTCTGTTTATTAGTTATGTAAATCAGTTAAGAACTAACAGTCCTCCTACCTGTGACTCTTTTTTATTTGATGTAAAGTTGATCACAAGCAATTATAGTTTTCATGGAGTTGCTGTCAATATCGTTTGTCTCTTTAAATATGTTTTTCTCTCAAATGTGCTTACTGCTCTATATCATTTGGTCAAATTTTTAAATCAAACAAACTAATACATCTCGGATTTTTCCGGTATAGTATTTCATAATAATATGTACTTAACTTGTGCTCCAAATATTTCTTAAGTTCAACTAAAATAAAACCATGTAAGTTGTTTCTTAAGAAATAACACAAATATGACATGAGTGATAATATTAAAATATTCAGCAAAAAATAATGATGAAATCATTTAAAATTAATATTGCAAATCGACGAGTCATAATGAAAATTATTATTATTATGAAAGTACTAAATCATGCTAAAATAAGTCCAATAAGTATTCATTACACGATTAAATATTAAAGAAAAATTAAAATTAGGTTATGTATTTAAATGTCTAAACCAATGTAAAAATTAAAAAACAATTATTCAGCATTATTGTTATTTTTAGTTTTTGAATAAATTTATTTTGTTAGCATTGATATTCATTTGATTTTGAATAGAACTTTATTGGAATTACTAATAGTAAAAATTAGGCAAATGACATACTGTAAATGATAAATTACATTCTATCCCTATAATATTAATATTTACCAAATATCCCTTATTTTTAAGAATTCCGGATACTTAATAAAATAGAAATGATACTTAAATATAAATGACCGAATATTTTTTTTTTTTGTAATTGTTATAGCTAAAATCAAGGGTAACTGATTTCCCTTCACTTGATTTAAGTTAATTTTGTAACTAATTTCACTCCCAGGAATTTGGACAAATCAACTCCATGAAAAAATAAAAATAGCAACAATAATAGTACCATGTGAAGGGGATATATTAATAGACGATTTTTTTCGGATATATAATAACGATGTCCTTTGATAAGTATTTGTCGTCGGAGCTCCGGTGAGATGATATATTGTAACTAAAATTAAGTATCAAATTTAAATTATGAATTTGAGTATCTTTTTATTTGTTGGACATGAAATTTAATGTATCAAAGAAACATATTAAAATTTAATTTTTCGTTTATATATAGATTCAAATAGTATTTTGTAAGTATCACGTGATAGAATGATTCTTTGTTACATTTTTACTTATATTTCGTGTATATTAAGGTATCAAATAATAGTATATGTGTATAAAAATTTAAGTATCTAGTTTAAATTGTGAATTTTGAGTATCTTTTCATGTGTTGGAAATGAAATTTAATGTAGCAAAGAAATATATTTTAAATTTAATATTTCGTTTATATATATAGTTTCAATTAGTATTTTGTAAGTATCATGTTAACCTGTATTTTTATATGTTAGTATAAGATGAATTGTATTAAGTATCTTTTTAATCTTATCATGATTTTTGAATATATTTGTTAGTATGTTCAATTAATTTTATTAAGTATCATTTTTTGGTGATCATGATAGAATGATTCTTTGTTTTATTTTTATTTATATTTCGTATATATTAAGATATCAAATAATAGTATATGCGTATCATACTGTCATACATATGTTATTTAAGTATCATATTTATATGAATTATTGATAAGTATATAAAAATTTAAGTATCTAATTTAAATTGTGAATTTGAGTATCTTTTTATGTGTTGGACATAAAATTTAATGTATAAAATTTAATTAGTATCATTTGGGATAAAAAAAAGGGATTTTTGTAATTTAATACATCAGTAGGGAATTAATGAAATTAAATAAATTAAAGTAGTGTATTTTAGTAATTTTTCCTTACTAATATCTATGGACTATCCATATTTAACCATATTTATAGAGACTCTTAAAATAGTTTGAAGTTCATATTAAATCAATTTAAATACGAGTAATTCAAGCCATTAAATATGGACAAAATAAACTTATTTATTAATATGAACTAAAATTGTCACCCCTAATGCTGAGTATGAAAGGAACTTGTACACGTTAATTCTTTCATCGTAAGTTTTGGTGCTACTTGTTTCTCGTGTTTCTTCAATAACCAGAAGTTAGGTCCATGTTTCCTCTCTAAGTAATTGTAATTTTTTGTTATGAAATAGCCATGGTCAATCCTAACATCCCACACCTTATGTCCACAACCCAGATGATGGCTTATTAAAAAAAAAAAAGGGACTATTTTTTTAAAAATCGTTATCATGATAATGGCCATCTTAAGGTTGGTTGTATTATCAAGATTAGAATGAATTTATTTGTTATTTCAAACTACATAATTACCATATATAACAATTACCTTTTCGCCAAAACAGGAATAAAATAGATGTGTGGACTCTATCCCATGTAACTGCACGATTGTCCCGATTTGATCTTTATTTTATTATCTTTTATATGAGTTGATTTTTATTTTTCGTCTTAAGCAATTGAACTTACGCCTAGCTAGTATAACATAAGTTCTTTGACATGAGTGGTGCCAGGATATGAACTTCATGTACCAGGATTCTGTGCACATGAAGTTTAGCGTATTTAGTAATTTAATTAACACAAATATGAAGAGAGTTTAGGAAGAAGAATGATGCATTAACTTCAATAGTAGTACATGTTTATCACAAAGAACAGAACATTGCTATAAAAAAGACATAACATTTTATTTTTTAGGCCAAACAAGAATAATTGATCAATTTATTTAATACCAATTGGATACTTTGAAGTCAGAAAACTGATGTTTTTCGCTTACTGTCCAGCAGCAAAATGTTCAAGTAGAATAGTTATGGTGAAGCCAGCCAAACACTTAAGTTGAATATTACCAGTGGGAGGATCATCCACAATCATCTCATTAATGGAAGGCGACACCATGGGCCCCTTAGCTTTCATTCCCTTGAGCTTCTTGATTCTCTTCTTCTCAATGTATCCACTTATTTCAGTGTCATAACTTGCCGGTGCGGGAAGCATTTTGAACTTGTGCACAAGTTTTTTTGCTTGCTTGATCCACATGTAGCCTGTCTTCTTCACAAACCCCACTTCGATCACATCAACAACAGGGAAGATCCCAAGTGGGAGTTCGAATTCTTCGAGGAGGGAAATCAACATTTTGAAACCTTCCTCATGCCCCTTCTTCACAATTGCTCCTTCCTTCTCTGCCATGTAATAACTTTGAATTCTCAAAACAATGCTTCTTCTTGATTACTACTATTATTTCTGCTTCAGAGAAACTGAATTTATTGAGGAAAAACCAGCTATGGTTATCGTTGACTCGTATCAGATGTGATCCCAAAATATCTGGCAGAATATTTATTTTTTTTAAACTACGCAAAATCACACCATTCACGTTTCTGAAATTATGCAAGAACATGGTGCTCAAGTCATGCTTGCAATATAAGGTGGTAAATATTCTATAGTTTATCAAATTATAAATTAGAAAATAAAGAAATACTTATTCAACTCTTTTGATTCTTGATTTATCAATAGTTATCACTTTTCACTTGTTGCTGGACCTAAGTTTTATCAAATGCAATTTGTTCTGCCCTTTTCTTGGTTCATGCCAACAATAAGATGACAATTCTGCTGCATCAACAGCCTAATCCAAGGTATTTGGCTTGGTTGGATTGGATTAAGTAACACTAATTACTAGAAAACAAGCCAGTACAACAGAAAATTTTGTAGCTTAACAACAAAAATTTCATGATAGTTCCATATATTTAGTTACGGATAAGCGATGAATTATATAAAATTTCAAGCTAGAACTTTTTAGCGACAGATTAGCTAGGATTATTAGATGTCTTTTTGGTAGTGGAAGTAGGTCAATTCATGGAGTTATTTGTTGAGTCCATCTCATTTTTTTAGTCAACTTTACCTATTCAATTGGTACAAACAATTGTTAAAAAGAAATAGTAATTGGAGTTGAAAATAAAAGATTTGATAGTTGGCAAATTGGTAAGATTTGCAACCATTCTTGACTTTGCTATATTTACATATGTCATTAGTGACATAGGCATGGTTTTATCTTTCTATAAATAGAGAATTCTTGCTCATTTGTAGAACACACCAAGTTCGAGAGAAAAACCATTTTGAGAGCAAAGTGAGGTATTCCATAGACTATATAAGAAAATAGTTTGTGAAGAAAAATAGAGTGTGAGCGATATTTTAGTAAGACCGGAAACCAAAAAAGTGTTCTTCCTTTTGAGTGTGTAGTAGTCACTTTGAGTGTTGTATTTGTAACTACACAGTGTAAAATTCCTTACTATAGTAATATTAGTTGCTCCTCTTGGCCCGTGGTTTTTTCCATTATTCAGAAGGGTTTCCATGTAAAATTCTTGGTGTCGTTATTTTCCATTTTATTTATATTACTTTTACCATATATACTTTTGTCCTTATCCGCGTTTTCCCAAGAAACTGGTATCGAAGCCAAGGTTTTATCTGAGTATGCTCTGTGATTGCAGTATAGTCTAAACTTCCACATCAGAAAAGATTTACTTTGATTTGCGATAACTATATTTTTTGGGGAAAAACAATGGAAGCCAACACAAGTAGAATGGTTACTTTGAATGGTGTTAATTATGCCATTTGGAAGGAGAAAAAGAAAGATCTGCTTTATGTTAAGAATTTTTACAAACCAGTATTTACCACTGTAAAGCCTGATAATAGAACAGTTGAAGAGTGAAATTTGTTGCATAGACAGGTTTGTGGATTCATTAGGCAATGGATCGACGATAATGTGTTAAATCATATTTCTGGGGAAACACATGCTCGAACCCTATGGGAGCATCTTGAAAGTTTGTATGCTCGAAAGACTGGCAACAATAAAATGTTCTTAATAAAGCAAATGTTGAGTTTAAAGTATCATGATGGTTCTCCGATGACAGACCATCTTAATAATTTTCAGGGGATTATGAACCAATTATCTGCTATGGGCATCAAATTTGATGAAGAAATTCAAGGCTTGCTTCTACTTGGTTCCCTACCAGATTCTTGGGAAACATTTAGAACGTCATTGTCAAATTCTGCTCCGGATGGTGTGATCTTTATGGATTTCGCCAAGAGTAGTGTCTTGAACGAAGAGATGAGAAGAAAACTCAAGGTTCCTCTTCATCGGATGTCCTGATAACTGGCCCAAGGGGGGGAAATAAAACTCGTGGTTCTCAGCATAGAGAACAAAATAAGAGAAAATCCAAAGGCAGACTTAAGGATATTGAGTGCTATCATTGTGACATGAAAGGGCACACAAAGAAGTTCTGCAGGAAGTTGAAGAGGGAGAACAAAAACAAAGAGGAAACTAAAGAAGATGGCAATGAAAATTGCCTAGCCACCGTCACCACCGAAGATCTTGTTACCGTTCTTGATGCAAACATGATAAATATTTCTTGTGATGAGTCAAGCTGGGTTGTGGACACTGGTGCCGCATCTCATGTGACATCAAGGAAGGATTTTTTCTCTTCCTACACTCCTGGTGATTTTGGAACCTTGAGTATGGGTAATGAGACTGTTTCTAGGGTGGTTGGTATTGGTACAATTTGTTTGGAAACTAGTGTTGGAACTAAATTAGTTTTGAACAATGTGAAACATGCTCCTGATGTTCGTCTGCACCTAAATTCTGTTGGTGTTTTAGATGATGAAGGATATGTTAGTACCAACGGTGATAGAAAATGGAAGCTCATTAAGGGTTCCTTGGTTGTGGCTCATGGTAACAAACGTCGTGGTTTATACTGGACTACGGCCTCTACTCGTGTTGATATGGTGAATGCGGTTGAGAGCGGTAGCTCTTCAACATTATGGCTCAAGAGGCTTATCCATATTAGCGAGAAAGGACTTAATGTTCTAGCCAAGAAGAAATTATTGTTTACATCCCTACTCTGTCAAAATAGGGCAAACGTCGCGGCAACTCGAAAATAATTAATCATTTCAATTTTAACTAAGTTTTAAAAATAAACGAGTTTTAAAAAGAGTCTCCATCTAATTTTTTAGGAAAACTAGGAAACCAATTATTAATCTACGAAACCAATTCGATTCTAGGTAGGGGATTCAAGTTATTCCGAAGGGAAGGGGATAGGCACCCTTCGAAATCCACAAATTTAGTTCCCGACTGAATTCATTTTTTTTTCAAATTGAGGAGGAAAATATAATAAACACACAATATACACAATAAAGTAAAATAATAATCATCGGCCTGAGATTTGCCTAACGTCAATATTTACATAGTAAAGAACTAAAAATATAATTCGAGCTTTTTCGAATGGCTTCAAGGAAGCAAGTTTTGGGTACCTGTAAACACTTGGTAAAAGAGTTAGTACCAAATAAATATAAATAAAAATGAATAACTCAAATAATAACTAAAAAATAAAAATCCGTCTTATTAACATGGGAGGGCTTGGAAATCGACGGTAATTTCTTCATCGGCCAATTCCAACAACTAAAATTATATATAAACTTGAATTAGATTTCCGTCTTTCAAAATGGAAAGACCTCTAAACCCGACGGATAGATTTTTCATTGGCCCCTTTAACAATTTTAACAAATAATATGAGGCCTCCAAAACTGACGGAGAGTTTTTTCATTGGCCAATTTAACAAATATATTTAATATAACCTGAACATCAACAAAACATAACAAACTTATCCCAAGAGAATATGGAAAACAACAATCAAACTAAAACAACATAATTAGAAATGGAAACAACAATAGCGTAATATATAAAAATTAAAAATAACATTAAAATAGAATAATAAAAAACCCTGAAAAGTTAAGATAGCAAATAGTTGACTAACAATTTTAAAATAATAATAATAATAAATAAATAAACATCAAACCGTAAAATAATGCTAATA
Organism: Solanum peruvianum; assembly: GCA_027705065.1. Taxonomy (NCBI): domain Eukaryota; kingdom Viridiplantae; phylum Streptophyta; class Magnoliopsida; order Solanales; family Solanaceae; genus Solanum; species Solanum peruvianum. The sequence continues at coordinate 41,549,127 of JAKWJD010001756.1, read as the reverse complement.
TTAAAACTACAATAAACACAACTATTAATTGACTTTTAGAACTACATTAAACTAAAAAACAAAACAAGCTACATATAATAAACAGAAAACATAACCAGCGAATCGGAACTACGAGTTTGAAGGAGACGACTCCACCTCCTCAACTCCAAAAACCACAAAAAACACTTTAAAATTTGAACTATGAAACCAAGAATTCTCAAAATTTTATGGGTACTCTTTAATCTTCCCCTCTAAAATCCTCTCCTAAAAATAGTGAATAAATTGGGTTTATATAGAAACCCAAAAATTCTCAAAAAGGATGAATTACTGATGTGGGACTATTGCAAAATTGAAAATTGTTTGAGAGACAATGTGAGAAAGGCAAATTTTTTATTTTTTCTTATTTGACTCAAAATGTATGAATTTTAATATTATCGGACCAAAATTTGCTATTAAATAAATAAAGCTTCAAAATCACGAATTTTTAAAATGTTAGGCTAAAATTGGGTGTCAATAATTATTGTCAAATTTCCAAAGTGCTAAATTAAAAAAAATGTGAGCACTGCTTGGCTGGTAAACAAAATTGAGTTTCCTTTAAGCCGTACCCTCCTTCGAGAAAGACAGTGTTGCTTGAGTTAGTGCACTCTGATTTATGTGGTCCAATGAAGACAAAGACATTGGGTGGTGCACTTTACTTTGTCACTTTCATTGATGATTGCTCGAGAAAACTTTGGGTCTATGTCTTGAGGACTAAAGACCATGTGTTAGATGTCTTTAAGCAGTTTCAGGCTTCAGTTAAAAGAGAAACAGGAAAGAAAGTGAAATGTATTCGTACTGATAATGGTGATGCATATTGTGGAACATTTGACGAATACTGCAAGCATCAAGGTATTAGACAGCAGAAGACTCCTCCCAAGACTCCTCAGCTTAATGGTTTGGCTGAGAGGATGAACAGGACCTTGATGGAAAGAGTTAGATGTTTGCTTTCTAAAGCAAAGTTGCCAAACTCATTTTGGGGTGAGGCTTTAAAGACCGCTGCACATATTATTAATCTATCTCCTACTGTTGTTTTGCAAAGTGATGTACCAAATAGTGTTTGGCATGGAAAGGATGTTTCCTATGACCATTTGAGAGTATTTGGTTGCAAAGCTTTTGTACATATGCCGAAAGATGAGAGGTCAAAGTTAGATGCCAAGACAAGGCAATGCATCTTCATTGGATATGGCCTAGATGAATTTGGTTACAGGCTATATGATCCAATTGAAAAGAAACTTGTGAGAAGCCGTGATATTATTGTTAGGATATACTATTAACCATGCGTTTTGATATAGTATTAATATTGAACAATTGTTTATTTATTTATTCAATTCAATAAAGTGTTACATTAAATAGATCAATTGTCATATACGTGTCCTTAACTTATATAGTAGATGATTTGGTGTATAGAGTTTAAGCTTATACACAGAAGATTAAATCATCAGTTCTTATAAGTTAAAATTTATAGTTCACAATCATGGATGGAAATTTGGACAAAATCATCAGAAAGATTGTAGCACGAGATTAAATGTAATTTATCTTGATTATGAGAATGGCATAGTTCTAACTTCTCGTGCTAGTGCATTTGGTATGTATTGAACGGGACCAAGCAGAGATAGTTGTTTTAGACTGACTGATAAAAACATATTCTCTAAACTATTAAATGTACTTATATTCTTAATCTTGATATAACGATTATGATCTGTATATATTATTTATCATTTTGATTTATTAAAAGGTGAGATTCTAAGATGGGTCAATATGCCTGGTAGATTGGATGATAATAATATATATTGGTGAAATAATTAGTTAGTTGATGGAATCCATGTCTCAGTATAGAGATTGATGATACACCTTTTATGAGAAGCTTGTAAGTTTTCATGTGTAAACCCGGCCGGTAGATTTATGAATCTGGCACATGAAATAAGTTAAGTATTGCTCTAAAAGAAGTTAATCATTGAATTAAATTCGTCAGTAATTTAATTTATTGATTAGTATCGGTAATCTTAACATGGGGAATCAAATAAGTGTTTAGTGGTGAATTTCGAAATAAATAGAGGAGTTCAATTACGAATTTTTAGTGGAATGATTTGTAATTTATTATGGTAAGAATAATTCAAATTAATTATTTAGAATTATTTCCATAATAGGAAGCCTCAGTAATAAATTCTGTGGTCCCTCCAGTGCCCAATTTAACTAGAACTCAGAATCCTATTTTCTAATAGAAGATGGAAAAGTAGCCTTCTTTTTCTTTGGATAGAAACGTGTGTTTCAAGTCCAAAAGTAAAAAGGATTTGCTTTTCTTCTCCTCTTTGGACTAGGAAGACATCTCTATAAATAGGGATTCTTCTAACCTAGATTTGATCAAGTATTCTAAATACAATACTTGCCCACCCAAGTATTGAAAGAGTTCAGTTGTTGATTGGGATCACTGTAGAAGACTATAGAACTGGAGTTGGATTTACTTCAAGATATCTGCACACGCTTCAAGAGGTAATCCTGAGTTAATTTTCAGCATACTTTGTATGTGATAACTATTTGTGATTGTTATTTATATTCATGCAAGATGTATGATTCTGGAATGCTTCCGCTGTGTATGCTATTTTCCAACAATTATTTTCATGGAGAATCAAACAATTGAAGATATTGACAAAGCGGAGAAGGTAGAATCTTCAAGTTTTGATAGTATAGTTCATCGTGATGAAGTTCCTCACTCAAGTGTGCATGATGTTGTTGGACAAAACACAAAATAGGGAAAGAAATTAAAGTACAAATGACCCACTGTAGCTAGCTATCAAAGCCACAACTTGAGTGTGGTTTCTATCATGACCCAATTCTCCTTCTTATGATTTTCTTGAAACTTCTATTGCCCTCATAGCACAAGATTTGTCTCCAAAAATTAACAACCTATGCTCATATAAAAATATGAATAGAAAAGATAAATTTGTGATTGTGGTTTTTACCACATTTAAATGGTATAATAATCTTTGCTATCGATCATACAGTGTCCGTTTATATGTTTTGAGATTTTGTGCACATGAGTGGTGCCAGGATTTGAACTTCATGTGCCAGGACTCTGTGCACATGAATTTTAGCGTATTTAGTGATTTAATTAACACAAATGTGAAGAGAGCTTAGGAAGAAAGAATGATGCATTAACTTCAATAATAGTACATGTTTATCTCAAAGAACAGAACGTTGCTATAAAAAAAACATAACATTTTATTTTTTAGGCCAAAGAAGAATAATTGATCAATTTATTTAATACCAATTGGATACTTTGAAGTCAGAAAATATGCATTACTGATGTTTTTCCCTTACTGTCCAGCAGCAAAATGTTCAAGTAGAATAGTTATGCTGAAGCCAGCCAAACACTTGAGTTGAATATTACCAGTGGGAGGATCATCCACAATCATCTCATTAATGGAAGGCGACACCATGGGCCCCTTAGCTTTCATTCCCTTGAGCTTCTTGATTCTCTTCTTCTCAATGTATCCACTTATTTCAGTGTCATAACTTGCCGGTGCGGGAAGCATTTTGAACTTGTGCACAAGTTTTTTTGCTTGCTTGATCCACATGTAGCCTGTGTTCTTCACAAACCCCACTTCGATCACATCAACAACAGGGAAGATCCCAAGTGGGAGTTCGAATTCTTCGAGGAGGGAAATCAACATTTTGAAACCTTCCTCATGCCCCTTCTTCACAATTGCTCCTTCCTTCTCTGCCATGTAATAACTTTGAATTCTCAAAACAATGCTTCTTCTTGATTACTACTATTGTTTTTGCTTCAAAGAAACTGAATTTATTGAGGAAAAAACAGCTATGGTTATCGTTGACTTGTATCAGATGTGATCCCAAAATATCTGGCGGAATATTTATTTTTTTTAAACTACGCAAAATCACACCATTCACGTTCTGAAATTGTGCAAGAACATGGTGCTCAAGTCATGCTTGCAATAAAAGGTGGTAAATATTCTTTAGTTTATCAAATTATAAATCAGAAAATAAAGAAATACTTTTTCAACTCTTTTGATTCTTGATTTATCAATAGTTATCACTTTTCACTTGTTGCTGGACCTAAGTTTTATCAAATGCAATTTGTTCTGCCCTTTTCTTGGTTCATGCCAACAATAAGATGACAATTCTGCTGCATCAAGAGCCTAATCCAAGGTATTTGGCTTGGTTGGACTGGATTAAGTAACACTAATTACTAGAAAACAAGCAAGTACAACAGAAAATTTTGTAGCTTAACAACAAAAATTTCATGATAGTTCCATTTAGTTACGGATAAGCGACGAATTATATAAAATTTCAAGCTAGAATTTTTTAGCGACAGATTAGCTAGGGATAATTAGATGTCTTTTTAGTAGTGGAAGTAGGTCAATTCATGGAGTTATTTGCCTATGTTAATTTGACTATTAACATGTTCGCATTGAGTTTTAAGCATTTTTATAGTGTTTGGGTAAGATTTTTTTTTTAAAAAAAAATATGTCGAAAATCATAAGTTAGGAACTGAAGTATACATCAAAATAAGGTATTAGTATTATAGCATATTTTCATAATTGATCGATATTCTTGGAATTTTTATCAAGTTTTAGAGTACATTCCTATCATCTTTTGAAGCCCTTCAAATTTTGTATGGTAGACATTATCCTAGTTGTACTTTATTAAGTCTCAACAAGTAACATTCCTAATTAAGTTTTCTTAAATATTCTTGGAAGATCGATCTTTATTTCTTTTCGATGACTTAACTATTGTGATGTAGCTGCAGCTAGCTAGGTGTCAATATCATGTAAACAACGAAGCAAACTTCAAGCCTTTTGAAATATGTCAAAAACTTTTTTTATACTCAATCAAATGTGCAGTGTTATGTACATACGACATGACTAGTCTTGACATTTAAATTAAATTAATTTTTTTTAGTAAAATACCATACAATTTCAATGATTTTTCTTATACATTCTTAATTACTATAACAATTCCAGTTTGATGGTTTCAGCAAACTTTATAGTATGCGAAAACTAAGATTGAAAAATTCAGGTCATAAAGAAAATAGTGGCGAGATAATAATAAATAATCCTTGTAAATAACAATGCAAAAGTCAGTAATTTTATATGATATTACTGGACTTAAAAAAAATAAAATGGGACTATTATATTAGTTTAGAAATCGTTATCACGATAATGCCTGTCCTTATACTAAGTTTGGTTGTATTTTCAAAGATTAAAATGATTCTTTGTTATTACATTACTATATAGTACATATATTGCAACTACTTTTAATTTTCCCCAAAACAAGGAGTTGAATAGATGAGTGGACTCTAGCTCACTGCTCATTTGATTGCACGATTGTCCCTTCAAGCTTTAAATAAGCCGATTTTTAATTTTTATCTTTAAAAATCAAACTCGAATATAGATTTTTTTAAAACGCTAAAAATAACTTGTAAAATTTCTAATGCGAAAATATAAACTTGTGTCCCCAAAAACGTTTATCTTGAGGGACAAAAGTTTGAAACCAACCTAAAATGGAGGCAAAAAGTAGAAAAGACCCACTCTAGCTAGTTATCAAAGCCGCAACTTCAGTGTGCTTTCTATCATGGTCCATTGCTTATTATTTTCTTGAAACTTTTGTGGCCCTCATAGCACAAGGTTTGTCTACAAAAATTAATAACTACCTATATATGGTCAAATAAAAATGTGAAAAGAAAAGAAAATATGATTATATTGTGGGTTGGAGTGGACCACATTTTTAAAAAAAAAATAAAAAAATTTAGCTATATTTTTCCTTATCTTTCTTATTGTATAGGCTCCAATTAATAGATAATCATGCCTGTCCAGGTCAAGTTTTGTGTGTGTATATAAACTCACAATATTAGTATAGTCTATAGACACACAAAGGCACACGAATTAAAGTTAGACATAAATTATTTCATCTAAAGGAAGTTTACATTTGTGTTGCTAGTAACTCCTCCATCGTCTCAAAGTCACACAATATGACGGTCTGCTTCTTAACTCATGTCTATTTACTTTTTTTGTGTGTTCAAATGTTACGTAATACCATTCACAACCTCATAACTAAAGGAGAAAATAAAGAATAATATATAACATGGTATAATAATCTTTTGCTTCGATCATGATCGTGTGTGTTTATATATTTCGAGACTCTATGTGCATGGGTGGAACCAGGATTTGAATTTATGGGTTCTGAATACTACAATGACTTCAAATACTGATAACTGAATTCTAAATTTAATATGTATACATATTTACTAATTTCATACACAAATATAGAGTTCATGACAACTCTTTCTATTTTCAATTTGTTTCATTCCGCTCCGCATAGACCCGCTCCGCATGAACCGTCCTACATAACTTTTTTACTGTTTTCTTTTTCTTGTTATGTTTGATACTAAACATAAAATTCATGAAAATAAATTCATTTTTCATTAAGTTATATTAATTTAATAGGATAGTCACTTAAAATTTGATTGTTTTAGAGGGCAATTGGGGAACTTGTATTATTTTTTATTGAATCATTTTCATTTATTATCTTGATTATTTTAGTAGTTGTATATCACTCTTATAATATGTAAAAAAGTTAAAATTAAGTTTGAAACATATAAAATCTCATATACCCGCAACCCACCCCGCCTTACATTAATTTTTAAAAAATTCATTTCAAACCGCCCGCATTAAATCCACCCCACACAACCTTAAATCTGCTCCGTCCCACATAGTCTTAAACCCACCACACCCTGCATCCGCCCCGCCTCATTGCCATCCTAGAAAGAGCTACCTATAGCTAATCTCTATTTTGAAATGCCACTGCTAAAAAAAGTTTTTTGTGATCATATTTTTTTATATCTCAGTCTCTGATAGTACGTAATACTTTTCGAACTACTTAACTTTTTTGCCAATATTTTAAAATATTGAGTTGATTTATAGTACAAAAATTAGTAAATTTAACTCTCTTCGAAAAGCTAAAAATATCACATACCTAGATAATACAAGCTAGTAGTCTCGTACATGAATATGATCTGTATATCTTTTTAACATCTTTTTATCTTCTAGTCTAATGAAGATAAATAATACTAGTAGTAATTAACACATTTTTAGTCACAGTGTGCTATAGGAGAGAATTTAATACTATATATGTTCATGTAACTAGCTATTCTTTTTTGTTGAGTATATATAAAAGGATAATTGCATCAAGTAAAGGTTAGTAGCTCTTCCGCTCCAATATCTCTACTTTTTTTAATTAATAATGTTAAGCTAAAAAAAAATTAAGCTTATAATTTTTAAAAAAATGGGGGTACGATCTACTTTGTTTTTCATGATGACTTGCCATATTGCGCCGTAGCCGTTATAAGAGATATTATAATTTTTTTATCAACAAATAAATGCTTAAAATAGGGAAAGTGCTATGAATGATGATACAAATTAAACAATTTCAATAATAATACCCTACTGCAGTATTTTTATTATAAGATTAGTTATAATCAATTTTTATCATACAAATTTATTATAATTTAATGATTTATAATTTAATTGTGTTAATATTTTTTTTTATATAAAAAGACGATCGTGTAATATATACTGAATAAGTTATACATTGTTCATTTTAGATTGTGGAATTGAGAGTGCACTTGGATTGTCAAGGATGCGAAAGCAAAATAAGGAAAGCTCTCAAGAAGCTTCGTGGTTCGTATTAAATTCTTTTTAGAAACGTAGGATTAGCTACTGAATTTTATCGGTATTCTCTAGCTAATTCATAGCTAAATTGATTTTAAGCTAAATGAATTTTCTTATAATCCGTCCTAATTTGTAACTAAATGAAATTAGCATTAAATTTTTGTTGTTTAGCTAAAAATTTTGGCCCAAAGTCCATATTCTTTAATAATTTTTTTTTGATAAGACAACCCTACCCGGCTTTGTAATAGAATTATAATAAATATGAAAGCATATCTTATACAAAGATCTTTTCCTATAAAATAATTTATTTACAACTTTTAGTTGGAAATTTGTATTAAAATATATATCCACTATATAGACATGACCAAAATCGTCATTCACACAGCTGGTGAGTTTTTTCCTGTCTCCAACTCTCTATGCTTATTGCTTGGATATGGAATGGATTTTTCTCATTATCCAATAATTCTTGGGGACCTAACTCATTAAATATTAATATAATTTGAACATTGATCCTTTTTTAAAAAAATTCCTTGTTTTTTAATTTGTTTTCTACAGTCATAAGAGTAGTGCAAAAATTCTAGGTGTTTGACTAATCGATTTGAAAAAAACTTTTAAGTTAATACTTTGTTTCATTTTTGGTATTCACAGGAGTGGACAACATTGACATAGACATGAACATGCAAAAGGTGACAGTAACAGGATGGGCAGATCAGAAAAAAATCCTCAAAACAGTGAGAAAAACTGGAAAGAGAGCTGAACTATGGCCATATCCATACAATCCTGAATACCATAACTATATGCACCATTATTATTATGATACATTCTACAACAGGCCGGGCACTTACTATGCCCCGCCTTCTTCCTACAACTACCGCGTGCATGGCTACAGTGGCCATGCTCACGGGTCCTATGCAGAGCTACCTTACAATACCATTTTCGATGAACGAACCAGGCACATGTTTAGTGATGACAATGCAACTGGTTGTTCTATAATGTGATTTAAGCTACAAGTAAATATGCTTATTAGGGGGTATGCACTTCTCTTTTTCTCTCTACTTTTCCTTATATATATATGTTTCATTTGCTACAAATGAAATCAAAATCAAGGTGTACTATAGTTGTACTGTTCTTTTGCTTGCATGTAACTTTTTTCCCCTTCTTATTGTCATACTAGTGTTTTACTTTTCCTTTTCAAACATGGAAAAGAGCAAATCACATAATATGTCATAGATAACAACAAATACAGGGTACAAAGCTAACATCAACGGTCTTCCTATTGAAACTGGTGACGGAGCAAAGGATGGTCAAGTAAACACCCTCCTCAAAAATCATATAACTATACATATATCTTGAATATGCTTAACGAAAAAACTGGCCTATAATCAAGTAAACCACTAGTTTTCTGAGAAACATACATTTCCAATCAATTATCGTGTTTTGATTTCATTTAAATGTACGCTGGATTGCTTTCTACTATATGAGTTACAAGCTAGGGGTAATTAAGGAGGTCGATTCGGGTTGCATCTCTTGTTGCTTTATGTGGTCTGCGACATGAGCAATTACTCCTACTCCAGCATTGTGAAAAAACTCATTCTTCACCTGTCACCAGAAAATAGAGATCGAATTAGAACCCAGACAGGGAGGAACATAAGGAAATGGAATATGGAAGGTACTTACATGGATATTGTTATGCGCAAAAAAGGGCCAGAATGCTGAGTGAAAGTTGACATCAATTTTTTTCCACCCCAACTGTTGCAAGCCACGTATCATTTCCTCTGTTCGAAAAGAGTAGTAAGATTCTGGTATGATATAGAGATAGTGGCATTGAGATTCATTGCAACAAACAGAAACAGCTCTATTAGTACTATTACCTTCCATGCTTTCATGATATTCTAATGACCTCTGTGTGCTTGGTGCATTTTGGGCTGCCTCCTTTGCTTTGGCTGCCTCTAAGGGATAATGAGGTCCTTCGCATGAAGCTGGAGGACAATACTCCACATCTACTACATGTTTGTAGCCATCCAAAGATCGCCAAGGGGGCTGCCATTTCAATAAAATTTTAGAGTTGTACACAAACAAAATCGTTGTGTAATGAACTCCTAAGAGAAAACTCTATTTCCAGAAGATCGTTATTTTTCAGAGTTCTACAGCTAAAATCCTGCTCAAGAATAAGATTTCATGACACCATGCTTTTATGAGTACTATATTCATCCAACTATGAGAATCACAAGTACGCATGCATGACAAAGCAAATACTTAGAAATGAAGACTAATAAGACATATCCAGCCATAAATGAGCACAGTGTGAACTATTATTTTGCCATTTACTAGAGGACATCAGTGCCAGTTGCATAAAGTATACACTTCATCATTTAGGAATGAAGAAAAAAGACTTGTAAGTCATTGAATAACTGCGCTGAGAATCATAATTAGCAGTGCCAGTTGAGGAGAAGTGAACAGCTCCCTCAATGTAAAGATCAATTGCATCTCATTTCTCGCCTGAGACAGTAGGCAACTACAACAGACATTTTTCCAGGGCTAAAACAATAAATTAAATACTTCTTCGTTGCTTTCAAAATAAAGTCATTCTTTCCTCCGGGGAATACAGTAACTCACCATCATATAAGTTCATTTCATCTCTGGAAACTACCAAGTTCTGACTTAAAATATTGTAACTACATACCCAATGTAATCTGGGGTCTGGGGAGGGTGGTGTTTGCGCAACCTTACCCCTACCTTATGAAGGCAGAGAGGTAATTTCAGATAGACCCCAGACTCAAGAAAAACATATCAAAATCAGTAAGAAAAGGAAATACAGTAGTGAAGAAGTAACAGTAAACTTGAAGAATAAGATAGTAGGAGAATATTAATAATAATACTGATAAGGATAAGTAGACAACGCGACTTATGTCCTATCTAATCAGCTGCAGGTGTATCATGTCCAATCAAATCAACTGCAGGTGTATCATGTCCTATCAAATCAGATTGCAGGTGTATCATGTCCTATCTAATCAACTCTCCCCAATACTTGTTCGGCCTACCTCTACCTCTCCTCATACCCACCCCCCACCCCATAGCCAACCTCTCACACCTACTCACAAGGGCATTTATGCATCTCCTCTTTACATGTCTGGACAATCTCAACTTCACCTCGCTCATCTTGCCAACCACGAAGGTCACTCCCACTTTGTCTCGAATATCTTCGTTCCTAATCTTATCTCTCCTAGTATGTCCACACATCCATATCAACATCCTCATTTCTGTTACTCCCATCTTTTGGAAGTGTGCTCTTTACTGGCCAACACTCTGCCCATACAACATAACTGATCTAACAACTTTATAAAACTTACCTTGGGTCTTGGTGGCACATTTTTTAATTTATTTTTTAAGAGTTAAGACAAGGGAAACTCGCAACCTCTACCCTTTGGGTGTGCACAGGATAAAACCCCCGCTCCTATGTAATAGCTCGCAAACCACACAGGAGAGGTAACCCGCACTAGGCAAACCCGGTGCGACGAGCTCGATCCAAAAGGCAAACCCCTTGCTTTCGTTGGCAAAAGGCTTCGAACTTGAGATCTCCAACATGGAAGTCTCAAGCCCAAACCTCTGGGCCACCCCCAAGGGTTAGTCTTGGTGGCACATTCTTAACATGGTGTAACTTTTGAGAAATCAAATTCACTAAAAAAGGAAGCTTGTATAAAGTAAAACTCTAAAACCTGTAACAGTTTCTCAATTCTAATTTCAGTACATCAAACATAAAATCAAGATTTTTTTTTTGTTTCATGAGAAGATGCAAATGAAGTGTCAAAGTAATTTCCCTTGTCTAATCCTCAACAAAGAAAACATATATAGGTAAGTCACATGCTATCATGGATGAAGAGATGATTACCTACCCATGGGCAGGTTATGTGCATATGCCTTTAAGTTTTTATTATTGTCTAAGCAACATTAAAACCAAAGGTTCCTGTAGAAGATAAGTTGATAGATAAATTTTCTGGTTTTGCTTCAACTACTGCAAGGCAGTTTATGGTACTCAAGCTATTTCATCTCATATCTGATATACCTTTATTGCGTTTTAAGTTTTAATTATCGTACCAGCAAAATGAAACTAATTAGTAGTTCTGATATAGGGCATTCTTGCAGTTCTCTTTATAAATTTTACGTTGCACTTCCTATTGTTCTGGGCTAATTAAAAGTCTCATATTGTCCCGATACCTCTTCCCAGGAATTTCAATTAGATCTGGACAAATAAACTTTAGATCGGGACCCTTGAGTAAATATTGCTTAGCCAAAAAAATTATACTTGAATGTCCTTTTCTGTCTTTATCTTGACTAATTGTCAACATTCACAGACCTATATTTATGGACAATAAAAGTAACAAATGAATAGTAAATCACAAATCACCTTGACAAGTTCTGTCACCCTTCTTATAGATGATGTACGCCAGCCGACCATATCTAGATAATGTCAAGAAACCACTGCAATCACTTCAAAATATTGAGAGAAGAAGCACTGGAATGAACTTTATCAATGAATTGATTTTGCTAATAAAATGAAGAAACAACAACTGAGATCCAACAGGATACGATCATAAGAGACATTAGCATAAAGAACACGCCATTTGAAAGAACCAAGCGCTGATCTGCAATAAGGAAACTCCAGGCATAAGGTAAAAACAAAGGCACAGAGAAACAGCTGATTCAAGGACTGGTGGAGATATTTCTACTCACATAAATTTTCCATCATCACAGTCTGATGCCATCCTTAGCAAAAGAGGTGGTTTCGTAGGTTTGCCATCTGTAAGGAAGAGCTGACTACCAGTTTGACCAACAAATATAGGAGCTATAGGTGCTGCAAGTTTCTCCAAGATCGGCAACCCAAAGAGAAAAGGTAGCTGAAAAGTAAAAGCTAATCAACTTTCCTGATGTCAGGGGCCATTACGAAGTGATCATAACACTTTTTTTCTAGATAAGCTACTAATAATAACATACCATCCAAATTCTGAGAGTTTAAATTCAAGAAAATACTTAGCGACTCATTCAACCTAACATTAGCGTCACAAATTATGATATCCTCTTATACATAAGATAATATGAGCTCAGACAACAACTGGCTTTCAGTTTTTTTGACACAACTTATTGACAGCCTGGTAAGGCATTTGTTTTTTGCTATACCATGTGGCTTAATGTTTAATTATGGTTCTTTTCTTTCCTGATATTTGCTTTAGTGAAATAGAATCTCTTTACTTGTAAATATTGATCAACACTTGTATAATTTATTTAAGTTAACAAGTACTGCCATAGTTTCTCTCATTCAATATTAAACAATATAAATTTCCAACTTTCACTTAAAATGGTGCTCTTGTTTGAAAAAACATTTGATATTGGAAGACGATATTAAAATATAGTAAATGAAGAAGTTCTTTTGGCCATTTCATTGATACCTGTTAAGATTTGTGCACCAATTAAAGGAAGGGTCCACACAGAAGTAAAATAGGAGTAACAAGTATCTTTTGGATGTTCTGCAAAGATGATGAGGACTTCAAAAATTTCCAGCAGTTGCATGCCATGCAAGAAGCTTTTTTCACAGTCATGCATATCTACAGGCTTCTATCCTTTTATCCTCATAAAGCACACAATAAAAGCTGATGGAATCAACTTTTCTAGTATTTCACACTAAGCCTTAACTCTTATGAAGAATTCAAAAAAATTTACTTCCTTGCCTCTGTCCCATTTTATATAATGATATCAAATATATTAAGACGTCTCAAATGAAAAGATGACTGTTACTAGACATTTGTTTAGAAACTACGTAAATGCCCCAAAAAAAACAAATGACTGACTGCACTCTGTTATATATGCATGAGGTACCCAAGCACAACAATTTACAATTAAGATTTATTTTAAAGTTTTTACTCCACTGGCACCTAATATTCCACTCAAGTTTCAGAATTTTGAGGTAGAGACTCCAATACGAGATTTACACATTTAAAAGCAAGAAAATAGGATACATAAATAAATATTTAAAATACATAAAAACAACTGAAATCCCTAAACAAGGAACAGTAATGGACATAATCTTGTTACTTTTTAAGGACAAGTATAGTAGGTAAATTACTTTTATTAAAAAGGGGAATGACATCCCATTTAAGAAACACTGAGATAAGATGCTTTGATGCATAAGTGATAAGATTGTACCATGAGAACAGACCTGATTTTTCCCTCTCACACCAAGATGTGGTGTTGCCAACGTGATAAAATTGACTGGCTCCAGGCCAGCAATCAATCCTACATTTGAGGAGCATAGTGGTTTGAGGTTTGCACTAGTTGAAGTGACTGCATCATTGGACTGCTCATTACAGTTGTCTGATGAATAAAGTACACCAAGTGCATATCTTGCAATCAATCCACCAAGAGAATGAGCTAAAAAGGATATCTTCTTCAGGCTTTCTTTCTTCTTTACAACCAGCCTGACCTGTTCATAATCAAAAGTTCCAAATAAGGAGGATGAGTGTTCATAATTTCACTCCGTAAGCACAACCTATATATTGGAAACTTGAAAGTAGCCACCTAATAAGCACGGGTTCAAGAGGGTTATGTTTTCATCTCAGAAGTGTGTGGGTGGGAACTATTTGACCATTCATATACTTTTTCTTTTTTGGATTTGGTAAAAAAAAGGTGAAGTTTGATCATTCATATACTTCCTTGACATAACTCGAGTTTCTGAGATGAATACAGAATGCAGGCTGAAATAACTAGCTTTCGACTAAAAAATTTATTTAATTATGTTGGAAATATGCGTATATAGTGGCCAACTTTAGAAAAATAGAGAAATCTGTGTGATGCACTGATGGATAGCTGGACATCTTTTAGCAAATATTGTACTGAGCTGAAATATTATTCACTTGCTGCAAAACTGACAACATTGACCTACACTTCTTAAACAGCAACTACCACCGTAGGATATACCTACCTGTCAGGGTTTTATTGCTTTGAATGGAGTATTGCCATAACCAAAAACCAACACTAACCATACAAATTAAAAGAATAACCTAGTTAACCTAAAAGAGAACTAAACATTAAAAAGCTTAGTAGCATCATGTTTCTGCCCCAACCAAACAAGAATAATATATCCACCTTTCCTACACCATGAGACCACACAGTAGCACCAAACTCGCAACTATACAGCACAGTGACCCTTTTACATACTCACTTCATCTGCTAGTCGTTTTCCAGCTCCATCAATCCCAGTGAAGGTTTTAGTGAACGTATTACATGAACTTGCTGGACGCCACAAAAAGAAAGTCAGATAGCTTCTTGGAATTCGAATATCAGCATTTACTTTCTTGGTGTAGCATGCAAAATTGAAGAAAGAAAAACCTAGAAAATTAAAAAGTAAATACATGAGAATATAAGGACAAGTTGCACTAAAAAATTTACCATATATTAAAAAATTTCTTCCCAACCGCCTTCTCAACTCTGCTTGTACATATGTCCAGTCACTTGGGCTGCATTCATTGGAAAGATCAGTGATGCAAACAGCAGCATGTTAATTTTCACGAAGAAATTTTCTACTATGGAAGCTATGAACATTTATTTGGGGTTGAGGCGTACTTAATTGACTGATATCGGTGATATATCAGCAATTAAGACGGTGGCCATACACAAACATCAGACACAACCCTTGACAACCAGATCATGGAATAGGAAGAAAATCAACCTCAAGAACATGGAAGAATGTTCAAGAGCGAAATATAAAAGTGATACACAAACTGATATAGACATGTATGTCACCTGGAGATTTGCTCAGGTCAAGTTTCATACTCTGGGAAAAAGAGATGTTCCAACCATGTGATGTGTGTTGAAAGTGAGAATGTAAGACCACTTAAACCTAACCTCAAGGTAGCACTACTACTCGAACATAATATTTCCATACCAAAGGTCACTTAAAAAAAATAAAATGCTATTTGGTTCTGATCGCAATGTTTTCTCAATGTTACAGCTTTTCCTTGCTTGAGCACTTAGAAAGTCAAGGTTTGAGCATGGTTAACAGGAAAATTGACTACTCAAATTAACAGCCCTGCAAAATATAGAAAAGGAGAATAGCAGCTAATTACTAACTAGTATGCTCACATTCAAACCATATGACTTCATTCCTTTTTCTTCTTCTTATGCTTTCTACTGTCCTCTATGTCTTCTTTTATCTTTTTTGACCCCAACACCCAGACTCCTTACAGTTTCTAAATCTCGCGAGATGTCATGTTCACTTTCCATTACATTTTTTTTCAATTGCATGTACATACATATATCCACACACATGTATATAAACTTTGTAGACACGTGAAAGCATCCTTCCAGGATGAGTAAACAAAACTCCCTACCTTGCTAAGATGCCATGAACAAGGACTAGAAGATGTTCAGGTTCATCCCCAGTATCCATCAAGACTTTCGGAGACATAACACCTCCTTCAGTTGTACTCATTGCATGGGCTCTAAAGCTTTGACTTCTACAGATGTTGTTTATCCCTGCAGACGGGCAGAAAAAATCCTCAAACAAACAATTTACAAAAAAAAAAAAAATGGGTACATACATGCCAACACATTTGAAGTGTAAGCAACAATAAGGATTTTGCAGAAGAACGCAAGAAACTATGTACTAACTCAGATATACTACATGGCTATTCAAAATTCAGAAAACAGTTGACTGCAATCAGAATCCAGAGAGGAGACTAAACATGTTCAACAAGGGCACTACAAGAGCATAAATGACATAACATTTTATGAGATCATTTCCAATTGCACAATCCACCAGGAGAATGTAGAGCAGATTCTATGGCTCTAGTCTGGAATATAAGCACTGAACAAACAGTAATGATTTGTCTAAAAAGCAAACTTCAGTCTAAGAGTTGGTGAAATAGTGATAACTTCAAGTGGAAACAGGAAATTTAGAAAAAAATGGAGCAGTTTCAACCCTAATGACTAGTATATGTAAGATGGAGCTATTAAAATTGCAACCTCAGGTAAGGGATTGGATAGAAGCAAGTAACAGCTCCCATTATATAAGCACAAGCAATATGGCAATGACTAAAACATATCCTTCTCACCAGTTGTTTAAACAATAACATAACCACTTACATGCTGACCAATGTCTCAAAGGTGAAGCTAATATTTGCACAAGACTAAGGGTGAGGCAGCCTCTAAACTTCTCAAGGCACTCATCCATTGCACTCTTTACACCTTAGTAGTTCACTCCCTTCACTCTTTACAGCTTGAGTTGTTCGCCACCTTACACCTTGAATTGTCCATCCGATACGTCCTAAAATATTCCAACTTTGAAATTCTTTTAAATGTTGACTAAAATTTGTATAATATTTCAGTCTAAAATTAAGAATTTGGTGACTTAGAAAATTATCATGCAAGTATCTCTTTATCTTGACCTTTTTTCCCCCAAAAATTGCATAAAAAATGCATCAAAACATTGTTGTCTTTGCAAAAGTATAACAGCAACCCAGTTTAATCACACAAGTGTGGTATGGGGAGGGTAAGTGTCTTTGCAAAAGTACAAAATATATTTTGTCATTCATGCTTATAATTATTAGTCTTGGATTAAACAAATAAATTCCCTCCAACCCAATCTATGTGATGTTCTTTGACTTGGCATGGAGTTAAAGAAAGAAAGACTTTTGAAATTTGTGATCAAAACAAGTCATAGACATCTCATTAAGGGTAAAATGGATATTTTAAAGTTAAATTATTACTAAATATAAAAATGTATCATTCTTTTTGAGACTGACTAAAAACAAAAGTATGTCACATAAATTGGGACAGGTGGAGTATGTATTTGTCCTGTTTCTCCCCTTGCACTTTTTTTCATTTAAACCCATGTTTTATTTGCGCCTAAAGGCGCAATGTACCTTAGAGCTTTTTTGTCCTTTTTGCTATTGATAAAATTGTTATACAATCTCTCTTTTTATTGGCCACAACCAATATTGCTTCTTAAGTTGCGTAACTTGATAAAGAATGACATCTCCTTTGCTGCCTTGTCTTTCATAAACCTCTCCACAAAGGTCTGACTTCTGAGCTTGAACTCCCCTTCTCTGATTCAGTACCTATAATCTAAGTTGCTCGGACCACACCCGTGTCAAATCCTCCAAAATTGCACAACTTTTGAAGGATCCACCATGCACCAGATGTAACTTTTGAAGAGTCCGAGCAACATAGCCTATAATACGGTTTGACAATGCAGTGCTTCCAAGGCATCCCTCTCAAATCATACCACCTGTTTTCCTGTATTATGCGTGAATATACAACCTCAGTAGAAACGGCTCCACCTTGTCATATTCTCAATACTGTAGTGGTCCTTTAGAAGTTATATTCCAAAATAAATGTGTCCGTGAGTTCTAGGATCTCAGCTACTACAACCTCCTTGTTGCCAGCCAGGGCCAAGGTGTAGGAAGTCATCTTTCAAAGTGTTATCCCACATCAGCAGTTTAGCCAGAACTGAACTGGATTCATATTTCTGATTTTGATATTCCATGAACTTTGCAAAAGTCCATCTTGTGCTTCATTCCTTCCATCGATTTTTCCTATAAGATGGCGTTACTTCCTTCACGAACTACCAATATTGGTCACCACCTTATTTATACTATCTTCCACATACCTCCCCCTTTGTTGGCAAATCTCCATAAAAATTTTCCTGACAATGATCTTTTTAAGATATCTAGCATCCAATTTTCCCAACCCCTACTACTTCCAGTGGGGTCATAACCTTTCCCAATTCACAAGATGGTACTATCGTTTCGGGGTGGCCCAGTGGTTTGGGCTTGGGACTTCCATGTTGGAGGTCTCAAGTTTGAAACTCCTTGCCAGCGAAAGCAAGGGTTTGTCTTCTGGATCGAGCTCGTCGCACGGGGCTTGCCTAGTGCGGTTACCACTCCTATGTAGTTTGCGAGCTATTCCATAGGAGCGGGGGTTTTACCTTGTGCACACCCAAAGGACAGCGGCTGCGTTTCCCTTGTCATAAAAAAAATCACAAGATGATACTTTCTTTTCCCTTTTGTACCATCCCAGAGAAAAGTTACCATTAATTTCTCAATCTCATACTAACTGAAACAAAGATAAGAAATGAGGATATCACGTGGGTTGGTATTTGATAATGTTGCCTTTATTAAAATGATCTTATCCAACTTTTTGTTAGTAGATTTTCTTCTACCCAAAAATTTTGAACCACCGGTGACCACATTTCCCCAATTTGAACCTTTCCACTAGCAGGAGCCCCAAATATTTGATTGGAAAGTTAATTACATTGCACTCTCCAATAGTTGCAAGCTCATGGTCAGTTCAATCCAATTCAAAAGCCATCTCTAAAGTGATTTCTACCGCAAGAAATCAACTAAATGTTCAGTGCAAGGTCCTCTCGCCTTAGAATCAAGAAGTTAATATAAAATACGACTTCCCTTTCATTTCCTTAGCAATATAAGTGTCCAAAAAAGAAACCTTAGGAGATGGCAAATCCAAATGGTAGTCCCTCTTTCACATTAGACAACTCCAAAAATCCGTAAGAACAGGAAAAATCAATCTAGAACTATTGTTTCATTGATAATTTTTCCATATCTGACCTGCAAATATCTACGAGCTACTCCCTTTTTTTTCAACACTCTACTTTGAGATAAAATCAAATTGCTCAATAAGAAAGGGTTTAATTGTGTATTTTAGCATTTCTATCCATCTTCATTACAATTAACTTCAGTACTCAACCACCAAACCAATCAATATGCACTGAAAACACCCGTAACTTCTTTTTTCTAGATAAATCAGACAAATCATAAACAGGAATCAATTAATCTACTAATTAAAATAGAAACGATCCAAAATAGGCACAAATTTCAATTCAATAGACAAAGGGGTTAACTCAATTTCAATTCAATAGACAAAAAAAATGAAGTTGGATCAATTTGCAAAGTCAAAAAGAAAGAGATAGAGAAATGAAAAGATTTACCAGAAAAACAGAGAAATTTCCAATTAAAGCATCGCCGTTGATCAAAAGAGGAAAGAAGAAGGGGAAGATGATGATGAAGAAGAAGAATTGGTAGAGAAAGAAGGGCGAGGAGAATAATGATGAAGTAATGTCGCTGATGACGCCATATATATATGGCTATGGGATAACCCAACAAGTGTAGAAAGAGAAGAGGACCTTTTGGGGATTCTGTTTGTTGTTTTCCTTTTTCCTCCGCGCAAATCACTCTAAGCAAAGTCAGTATGTTATGTCAACATCAGCAAACACCCAACCACCATTTCAATATCCTCCTCTGCTTTTTATTAGACATTGATGTTGAAACGAAGCTTCTTCTACTCAGAAACAGCTAAAAAGGGGTAGTTGGCGTTTTCCTAACTCCATTCTTTGTTGTTTTCTTTTCTTACAATTGTCACTCTCCTCTCCACAAGCAACTGAAGTAACTAGGGCAATGTTGGAATAATCTTTACACTTCAGTAAGCTGTTTTGGTTGACTATTTAAATTTTATGGACTAATTCAATTGTTCATCTATTTTATCATCTTTATATATTTGTTTTGAATCGTACTCTATTCGAAAATAACTTTTTATTATCGTTATTAAAAGACATGTTTTAAGTATGTGAATTTATAAAGAAGGATTGAATTGATACTATGCTTACTACACAATTTAATTATGGATAATTTAGTAAATATTTTGATGAAATTACTCTTTAAGTTAATTATTATTTTTTACCATACTTTAATTCTCCTAAATTTTCTGTTGAATTTGTTTGAAATGAAGTTAATGAACTTGAGTTCTTCCCTTGGTCTTTTAGCATATGACCAGACTAACATAAAATATTGATTTTATTTTTTATTTTTTGTTTTGTGTATAAGGGAGATATATTGGGAAACAAAAATTAAAGAACAAGAGTTAAAATAGGAGGAATGCCTTTTTATCTTCCAGTGGAAATAAACTCTTTACCACAAAACGACTACAATTAAATAACAACCTAATAAAAATAACTGCCAAAATAATAAAAATATATAAAAATCGTTCCTTCAAGATTGTAGGTTCCATACTTTGACAAACAAAGAAAGGTGCTTTCTAACTTCGATTTTGCAACCTGCAGAAAGAAACAAGGAAAGGCCAAAAATATATATATATTGAGAGAAAAAAGGAGGAAGAAAAATGGGAAATCAACTATAATCTTTATTGCTAGTGCTATTTGCTTGTTCTCCCTATTAGGGATTACTCAAGCCAATGAAGAATCTGATAAGTATCAATTTATTCTCGAAGGAATGGTGTACTGTGATCCTTGTCGTTCAATATTCAAAACCAATCTTAGTGAGCCAGTTATAGGTGTGTTTTCTTAAGAAATATTTTTTCAAATAATATTGTTATTATTGGATCAATATTTAGAGTATATTCAATATAAAATTATCATTTTAAGAGCATTTATAGGTAAGTTAGCAAATTATTATGATGGTGGAATAGGATGCGATTGTGGGTTTGGGGAAAGAGTAGGAAGGAGATAATAAACTTATTTTTTTAATTTTATTTTTATTAGAAAAATTATTTTCTTCATTAAGGAGCTTTTTTTTTTCGGAAATAATTCAAAAAAATTAAAAAAATTTCCTTCCTGCATAACACATGACTTTTCTAGAGAGATAAAACATTGATATGTTTCTTTTGATAGATTAATTAACTTGTCCAATATAATTTATTTTGTGTTTGATTGAGGTTATAATCTAAAATTAGGAAAAAAATATACCACGATTTAAGATTATCTATCATATATATAATAATTAGTAGGTAGAAAATTCTAGTTCATTCTAATTATCATCTCAAGATATATATTCCGTTTAAAATTATTAAAGCTATTAAGGCCTTATTTAGATGGACATACAGATTGTTGCCTTATCTTTTTTGTCTTTTTAAAAAAATAAAAAAAACAAAAGTTTAAATTTTTACGTTAAAAAAAAAGCTCTCTTTTTAAAAGCCAATTTAAACAAACTATAGATGTCTTTCAAAAGGAGTGCACAAAAATGATAAAAATTGCATATAAATTCATAGTTGGAGTCGAAAATAATAATTTCTATATGAGTTCTTTGTAATGTATATTTGCACTAAACAATTTAATTTGTATGTAAACATGCAGATGCGAGGGTGGGGATGCAGTGCCGACACCCCGAAACTGAACGAGTCACAATAACTGTGACAGCCTCGACTAACTCCACGGATATTACCACATGTTGATTGAAGGTGATCACGAGAACGAAATCTGCGAGACATATTTGATAAAAAGTCCAAAAGAAGATTGCAGTGAGATCCCAACTGAAGGACATACCAGGGAATTATCAAGAGTTACACTGACTAGCAAAAATGGCATTGCTGGAAAGAATCGTGAATCCAATCCACTCTTTTTCTTGACCAAAAAAGTAGCACCAGAATGTCAACAAGAATTCAAGGAAATGGAATATATCCCTGAACTTAAAGATATTAACCAGGCCTAAACGATTTTAAATTGAATTACAATAACACTAAGGAGTCTATTTGGATCGACTTTTGACTTCATAGCTAAAATTTCTAACTTATGACTTTTAACTTTTTTTATCATATGGATTTAAAGTCAAGTTTTAATAAGCTCTAAAAAAATAATTAAAATAAGTCAATCCAAACAGACTCTAAATATTGTCTTACATTTATTTATTTGTTCTGTCATTAATTTTGCATCTATATATATACGAACTTTAATCAAGGACGATATGGTCATTTAATCATTTTTATGTAATTTTGTGTTGGCTTGTATTTTGATTTTGAGGCTTGAGAGGTTCCTAAACTTTATTCCTTGGAGCTTCGGACGTAGAAATTTTCATTCAAGGCTCAAATTATTTAATGTATTTTACCAATAAGAAAATAAAAGAATAAGTACGTAGTTATATAAAGTACACATCATCATTCGTGAACCAAAAATACCACGATTATTAGCAGCACAGCATCAGGTATTTTTCCGTTATAATTTATTTATCTAATTTTAGTTTGATAAGAAATTTAACAAAACAAAAGAAACCTTTAAATTTTATAATCTCAAACTAAAATGTTCTTTTAATTTTGTGATCTTAAACATGTCATTCTGAAAAGTTAACTAAAAATTTTATTTTTTATTCTAAAAAAAGATACATTCTTTTTCAAAACGGATTGAAAACATTTTCGAAAGAAGACAGGAGACATTTTTCATAAAACAAATCAAAAAAAAAAATTACTAATTATTTGAAACAAGGAGATTACCTCTTTTTGGTTCCTTAATAATGTTTCATTGATTTTTTTGTAATTTTCTAGTGGTCATTCATGAGATATGAGAATAATGAAGTTGTTAGTTAATGTCATTAAGATGATCAAGGGTAGATCAGTCCTTTACATTAATTAGTTGTTAACAAACTATCTTCTGTTCGTTAAAAGGAGTTTAGTTACAAATTAGAGTATAAATATCATTTCCTACACTTGTAATAATCAGCCATTTGAGTTCAATCAATGAGAGTTTCTCCAAAAGAGCAGTTACTGCAAAGTTCTCTTAAGTCAAAATTTCAAACTCCAGCCTATATGCTGGAGTTTCAGCTAGAAATATGTTTTATTTTGATTAAATAGCCACTCTTTTTCGAACTTTCAGCAGGACCTAATTCCTCACCACAAAAACACAACAATAACCAAATAAAGTAACTACCAAAATACATATATAGACTTCAAAAATACTAAGTTCCATATATTCAATACTTCCTATCATAAAAAGGTAGCTTTCTATCTCGCAAAATCAAAAAATATATAGAGAATACATTTTTTTTATATAAAAAAAAAAAGGACATAAAATGGGAAAATCAGCTCATGTAATCTTGATTGCTAGTGTTATTTATTTATTGTCCTTTTTGAGGATTATTGAGGGGTCCAAACTCATTATAGAAGGAAGTGTTTATTGTGATCCTCGTCGTTCAGCATTTCAATTCAATCTTAGTGAGCTTTTACCAGGTATTATTAGATATTCGTAGAAGTTTATTAACTGTTAAAAGACGAATTCAAGATCTGACATTAATCAAATGTAGGTGCACGCGTACAATTGCAGTGCCATCGCCTCAAAACTAAAAAAGAGACGTTAATTTCATCAGCCATGACCAATTCCATGGGAAAATACCGTATAATTATACAAGGAGGACACAAAAATGAGAGTTGCGGGGTAAAATTGGTAAGCAGCTCAAAAGAAGATTGTAATTTATATCCTGATTATCCCAGAATAGCAGTAATTACTCTAAACGGCAGAAAAATTAGTGATGTACAAGTATATACAGCAGCTCCTCTACGTTTTCTTACCAAAATACCCTCACCAGACTGTGTACATGCGCAATTTACTCCTTATTATCATGAAACTAATTTATTTATTTTTCGATATTGAATTGATAGAACGTAACATATATAGGAACAAACTAAAATATTGTACCATTTATTTAGAACGGGAAACTATAGATTACTATTATATTCTCACAGAATTCTATATATTCCATGATTAGATTAATGGATTTTGTATGATATTTTGGTCTGCAGGCTAGTATTTTATCTCATTAATGCGCTAAAGAAAATTAGAATAATTAAATTATAATATGATGCTTCTGATTAAATTCATATACATATCCTGAATTACCAGTATGTACTGGAATTTTGAAAATATAAACAATAGGATATTCATTAGAATTATTATGTATTATTGATTGATTATCTATCTCAGAACCATCTCATATATAGGATTAATTCATTTTCAATATATTAAGCACATGAAAATATCTTGTAGATAGGTTAAAGGGAGTCTGAATTTAGGAACATGTTGAATTGTCGATTTTATTATTTAAATGTTCACGTTATTAGAAAGATGATTCAATTATTAGGTCTTTTTCCCCATATTTTTCTGATAAAATTGTATTTTGTGTGAATAAAACTCACCATCAAGTGGCATCTAATTCTGATTCTATACACACGCAAAAGAAATACTTTAAGGTTGAAATAAATAAATATGCTCTAGAATATTAGAGGCAATAATTTTAGACAAATAAATTTAAACAAAAAACAAGAATAATGTGTATAGAAGGGCTTTATTGGAATTTCAGTATTTCTTTATTCTACATTAACTGTACATGTGCAGTTATTTTGTTTTCTTCCTAAATTATAAAAATCCTCTTTTGGTTTTCCGTTGGAAGTTTATTCCCCTAAACATAGTAAATAATCATAGCTATTGTCATAAAATTTTCAAATTTTTTGAAGAGATAAATAAAACTTTATAACAATAACTATTTTTTTTAAATATTTAATAGATGCTATTACATCGTAAGCACCGACCTTATAGGTCTAGGCTCCTCAAAGCTTCTTCAAAAGGGAATATATAGGAAAGAAATTTGAAACAATGCATATTTTGGAAGTTGAGAATAATTCCATAACACTCATGTCACTTTTGGATTGAAAACAATTCCACCACTATTCTAAGAAAAATCATGAACAAGAAAGAAGAAATATTCCCTCTGGTTTCAAATTCCTTATTCGTTTTTAGCCTTTTAAGAGTCAATTATATCAAAATTGTTCTCGACATGTTTTTAGAACAATCTCTCGTTATCTTAAAATGGAAAAATTTCCACCGTACAATAAATTATATTTTTCCGTCCTTGTTTTATACAAATTTTGCAATATTTTCTTTTGTTCAACTATTAAGTGTAATCACATAAGTAGGGCATGGATCATCCTCAAAATAGAATCACCATTCATTTGTTTTTCCACAGGCTAATTAACATCTAACTTGCCCACATATCACATTTATTTCTAATACTCTATACAATTATGGACTCAAATGTATACTATTATAACTGCGCAGCCAGACGTATGCCAACACGTGACTTATCATGATTTTTAATCACTTCATTGATCACTAGACTATATTATTATTGGACACTTTAACCTCAATTATAAGTCAGTTTTAGGTTTCGGAATTTGTTTTTATTTCTTATATATTAGTCTTCACGTAGAGGTATACTTACATATACATACTATAACATATATAATTAACATATTCAATTATAATTAGCAATAATGCAACTATATATTCTCTTATTAATAATGTATACATTCGAGGTATCTTTTCACGTAGGTGCATATGATATAATATAGTACTCCCTAGCTAATCCGGCCTTCTCTGTTCCAATATATCCTACCCTACAATAATAACAATAATAATAATTTTAAAAAAAAAAAAAAAAAAAATATATATATATATATATATATATATTTTTTTTATATCTTTTACTCAATTTCACCGCCATTTATACAGTAAATTTGCAAAATATTTGAAATTATTCTTTTCTATACAATACTCAAAAACTTTCAAGAATTCAAACTTCCTTTGATTGTGATCAATGTATCTTTATCCAACTATTTCTTTTTATGATTATTACCAATAACCCAGTAAATTAAAACCCCTTTTTTTTTACAAATAAAATATATTACTCCATAAAGAGATTTATAATATAAAGTCACCCAAAATAAGGGAGATGCAATATAATTATTGGACGAATATGATAATAACAAGTGTATGTCGGACCTTTTATGATGGGTTGTGTGGCATGCTATCTTGTCCCTCAACTCGTGATCAACATGATTGATTAAGATATAAATCAGTGCAATACTATTTCTTAATTAAGACAACTTTGTTTAACTAATTAAAGACAGCTTGTATATACAAT